>OZ023318.1:23817723-24050259 GCA_964007375.1 Ophion obscuratus | reverse complement strand
GTTGATCGAATTGATAAATGGATTAAGGCGAAGCGTCATTCCAGTCGAGCGAACATGATTGCCAGAGAGCTTGCTTCCTGCTATAAATTTCTATCGCGGTTTCATAAAAGCATTAAAATATTTGCATCATTCTTTACATAAGGTGCAGTGCATGTGTTTCGACATACCTTCAAATCAATTACGCGCCGTCCCTTCGACTGCGCATTCATTTTCCGGCTCAACTACTTTTTTCCGCCGCTTTCCAGGTTGTACTTGCTCCAACCATCGATTGTACTGTTTTTCGGTTTGCATTTTTTCCTTCCATCTTTTCATTTTCGTCGAACAAAAAAAAACGGAATCGCGAAGGATGTTTGACGATATTTCTTTTACCATAAAAGCTTTGCTACCTTCTTTTCCCCTTAAGGATTGCATTACCAAAAACACTGAAATTTCATTAATTGTGTCTAGGAGCAGTTATACAAAGTTTCAAGTAAATTTGACCAGTTTTTTTTTGTAATTTTTGGTACAAACTTTGTCAACCTTTTTGGTTAGGGGTTTGAATTTCTAAAAACGGTAAAATACGTCTTATATCAATTGTGTTGAAGAACATTAATACTAAGTTTCAAAGTAAAAATTCAGAACAGATTTTTTATTTTCCATACAAATGTTGCCACCCCTTTTCTTCCTTTACGGCTTGGATTTTGAAAAACGCCGAAATACGTGTTTCATTGGTAACACGCGTGTGACCGGACGACAAAATATCTGCGACAAAATATCCGACGGCACAATATCCGCAGGACATAATATCCGCCAAGACAAAATATCTGCCGATATTATATACAGTTTAAAGTGTACAGTTGAAATTTATTCCATGTCAAGTGTACAGTCATGCCATTAAAATGAATTCCATCATAAGAAGGACGAAATGATTAATATGTGACGGATATGTTTGGGTTTGTTTGTTTGGATTTAATGAGAAATTATCAATATGTGACGGATATGTTGGTTTGTTTGTTTGGGTTTGCTTGTTTGGGTTTGTTTGTTTGGGTTCAATGAAGAAATTCGTATTATGCCCTCACCCCACTATCTCACACACCTCACACACCTCACACACCTCACCAAACGTGTTTTGCCCCCGACCCAGTTGATGTGGTGGACGAGATTTAGGATTTTGTCTCGCGGATGTTTCGTCACGAGGACATTTTGTCTTTCGGATATTTTGTCGTCGGATCAGATGTCACGCAGCCGTTTCCTTAATTGTGTCACAGAGCATTCATACCAACTTTCAGGGAAATTTGACCATAAAAATTTGATTTTCCATACAACCTTTACCACCCCCTTTCACTCCCTCGTGGGTGGAATTTCGAGAAATCCCTTCTTAAACGATGCCTCCAATATAAATTCAACACCCTCTCCAAATTTCACGTTTCTACCTTTAGCGATTTAGGCTGGGCGATGATGAGTCGGTCAGTCAGTGCTTTGCCTTTCATATATATAGATTGAATGTTAAAGTTTACGTCAATCTCCACTTGATCGCATTGGTTGTATGGTTCGAGGTCGTTACCATTTCAGTTTCTCGCGCATAGCTTCCGCACGTGTGAAGAATGTGACCAAAAAAAAAACGAATATTGTGTGCAGGATAGTGTACAAGACAATATTACCGAAACAAGACAGGTTACCGATCTAATTAATGAAAATGTAAGAAAAATATACGACGAGTTTGCGATAAAGTGAGGCTTGTTGAGAACCATGTATCGAATGTGGCAACGTCGAAATTGGGAATAGCAGAACCAATCGAAGGCCTACCGCGCCAAATTCAAATACGTTAGTCAAATGTGAGCAAGGAGAACTTATTCATTTATTTATTATGATCTATTCCCTTTTTTCTAACTTCGGTGAACATGGTGTGATGCTTGTGGGCACGAGCACTGACAAATCGTCTTTTTCATCGGAAACTTTGCAGCGCACTAATCTTTTTGTCTGAATCATTTGCTGCCTCCTTCTGTTCTGACATGACCCCTGAAAATGGGCAAAATTCTTTCGGCGTTTTGAGCGTTCTGCTCCTTCAAAGTTCGGAATTTCAACCCGGCCCCAACATTTTCGCGATACTCATTCGTACACAACATTAATATTTTTCTACAATAAGTTGGCACTGGTGACGTCACACAATGTATTAGCATGGGAATTTCGTTTTTTCCTCACCCTTCAAAAATCATTTAGCAACCTTAAGGGGGTAGGAGCGGTCCAGTTGAGTCAAATGACGGTTTGTGAATTTATTTTTTCAATCAACCACAAAAAATGCATACGACGCATAGATTTATTCTGTGAGTACTAATTTTACATAAAATATATAATTAAAGGGCAAGATGCATTTTTATATTTTTCTTACGTAAATAAGAAAAAGTTTTGTGTTACCACCAACTTGAAAGAGTATAATATTATCGGTGATTATTATGAAAAACAACTGCGTCAGCGAATGTTTTATGCAACGCAAAATAAAATTTTGAATTATTTATAATTATGCCCATTTATATTTATGTCACTAGATAATTTATTATTTCTATTTATTAATATTAAGTGTTACCGAAATACGGAAACTTCGCGGACATTGAGGTTGGCAGCAATGCTCTTCATTCGCCAGTCAAGATTCGTAATCTTTCATCAAACCTTGATGGTTCAATATTGTATATCTATGGTTTACGATCGGCAAGATGGGTTTTTTAAAAATGCTTACAAAAATGTTGTTAGCGTTCATCCGTTGTTTATCTTGATGCTGAATAGCCAAAAAAAATATGTCATCCGTAGCGTGAACGTCTTGCTCGTCTCTTCGCACGTAAAATTAGTAAATTAAACTATTTTTAATCGCTGCTGTTTTGTGGTGAACATTTTTCAAAACAATCGTAAAGACTCAGTATAGTCTAGACAAAAACATATATTTAAAAAAAAATTAATCTTGGATTGTGACAAATGCTCCAACGTCCTTCAAAGACGACCAACGTCTACCTCTTCTCTTTCCCGAAGTAAAAACTCCCTAGAAAAAAACTTCGCTCTATGATTTTCATCGAAAATCTGACACGTGTCTAAAAAATAAAGTACATCCTTATATTTGCACATTTCAAAATATGTTCGTGTTAAATGTAGTCAAAAGTAGTTCCTTATTTGTGGAGATACGAAAAAATAATAGTATTGCAGTACTGTGTTACCCAATGGTCTGGGATTCTCTGCTTTTTTACTTACCTACTCTTAATTCCATTTCAAGCGCTTCCCTTTTGTGCCCGCGCACCCTTTGATTCGAAGAATTATGGTTTTTCCAAAGCATTGAGCTTCCGTATTTCCTTAAGCCCCTCTATCCATCATACCCAAGGGTAAAATAATTGATATCAACAATTCTTCACCCAAGGATAAAATCATTTATATCAACAATTCCTCACCCAAGGGCGAGATAATTTATATCAACAATTCCTTTCTTCTCCCCAAACCGCAACGAATCCTTTTTTACCCTAAGATTTTCATTCGGCAAGGAAGGTCCCTCTATATATCATCGATCTTCTTTCAGCTCTCTCTCTCTCTCTCTCTCTCTCTCTCTCTCTCTCTCTCTCTCTCTCTCTCTCTCTCTCTCTCTCTCTCTCTCTCTCTCTCTCTCTCTCTTACTATCTATTTACACGGTTTTCACGTGCGTGGGTGCCTTCCTCAATGAAGCGACGAGACACACGCGAGATTCACTACGTGGCGAGTTGATGAACGAACATCGCGAGGGAGAAATGAGCGACCGATAAAGCACGCAGATAAAAATGATTATCTCCATGCTCTTTTTCCATTTTCCCTCGCTTTATGTACAAAACATACGTATTCGTATGGATATAGGGGTAGTAGACTGGGATTGTTTGCTATACCAGAGAACACGTTATAAACTAATCAAGTTAATTCAGAAATTGATTGCTCACCCTTTGTATATGGTGTTGAATAATTATTTTTCAGTAATTTACTGAAGGTTACCTAACAAAATAAATAAAGTTATTGTTCATATTGAAAAAAAATTAAATATACACTATAATCACTAATTATAGCGATAATGAGTAAATTAGTAAATAAGTAAATTATGGTAATAATAATTATATACAGTAAGTCGCTTCGGCTTACTGTGTAGAAAGTACGCAGCGATGACTTCAATGCTTCAAAATTATTCTTCATCGAGTCACTATCTACTGATAACCATATCGCATGGATACAAAGTTTAGAAAAATAATAACTTGTCGAAATTTTTCATGCCGTACCTTTCTTTGCAAAAATGTCACTTCTCGATCTATTTGAATGTTAATCTACTAGTTGATCGTATTTTATGCCTCAATGGTCCATTTTAACGACGGAAATAGGAACGTTAAAGGGAGGTTTCTACTTTGTTGAGCCAATAAATGTTCCATTTTTCACCAATTTTTTATGCGAAAAATATTAAATATAGTATTTCGAAATTTGGTATCTTTATTAAGCGGTCTTTATTGAACATGATAATATTTTTGCCACGTATGTCAGTGCGCCGGCGATTATATTCTTCTCTTGCGGAAGGCCGAGGTCCTGAGCAGGTGATCTGAAGCGAAAAAATCAAATATATTTTTCCTTTGTACAATATTGTGTATAAGTCGAACTAGAATCAAGGAGAAAAATTGAAAAATAATAAAAAAAGGCGAACCAGCCTCCCCCCCTGATCAAGCTGACATTTTGCACAAATCTTACATTTAATATTTTAAGACAACCCCTAAAGAGATTTTTGGCGACGCGCAATCGTTTTTAGGTTTGGGCTTGTTTGTGTATTTTTTGTTTGGACAAAACGGCGAGCGTGATAACATATATAGGTATGAACGGAGACGTAGCAGATATAAATATAGTGAGCACGCGTTAAAAAATCAGGAATTAAATATCTCGAAAACTATTGCAAGTCGCCAAAAATCCCTTAAGAGTTTATATTAAAATATTAAAAGGAAGGTTTCTGGTTTGGAACCTTACCCTTCAAAAAAATCTCGAAGACCGTTGCCATTCGCCGAAAATTTCTGTAGGAGTTGTCTCAAGGGGTCTTCTCACTTTGGACGCTAAAGAAAGCTATTTTGATGCATTTTTTGATAGGTTTATATTATAGATATTAATACAAAAAATGTCACACTTAATAAATATACTTCCGAAATGCATCAAATTTTTTTTACTTCTTTATGTAGCCCAAACAAACTTTAAACCCGTTTTTCTTGAAACAAAGTTTTTCGACGGCTTGTTGATAAAATCTTCGAAGCTACGGAACCGATCCTTACGAAATTTCAACTACATATTCTTCACAACTATAGCTATAGCGCGTATAGAGGATTTTTTAAAATTTTGATATTTACTATTTTTTGCCAAAAAGGTGAAAAACACGTTGTTTTTGTTTTTTCGAATAATGTCCGCCATTTTGTTATTTTTGCATATATAAAAAATCGTATGATACGCGCTATAGCCATTAACATACTGAATCTAAAGCCGTTTGTTTTTTTTTTGTTTCGGATGAACCATCTCCGAGATTTCATCAACAGCGCAGAACTACAATTTTTTTTAGAACATTTCTTAAACTACCATTTTCGTCTATAAATAGTGACTTCAATAAATAATTTTTTTTTAAAGTGTATTTCGAAAGGGTGTTCATTAAGTGTAACAACTTTTATATCAATATCTATAATATAAACCTACCAAAAAAACTCATGAAAATAGCCTATTTTAGCGTCTAAAGTGAGAAGACCCCTTAAAATATTAAAAGGAACAAAAAGCATAATTTCAGCTCGATCGGGGGGTTACGGATCTTTATCGAAAAATAATGAACGATCGAAGAGAAGGTTTGGTTTTTTACCGAACATGATTGCAGTTTTTTGTTCATAAAATCAAAACGTTTCAATATTTGTGGATAATTCTCGTTCAACTAACGAAGATGTTTGTTGTACACGTGCCTGCTAAATTTCATAATGATTGCTCATCCGGGACGTGTAGGAGCACTTCCGCAAACTTGGACAACATGGTTTCGTGAAAAACGCGTTTGAACCGAAATTCATGTGCAAATAAAATTAAAAGCTCCATACTCACGCCTAATCTGTGCCAGGATCATATAGTAACACCTTCGTCTTTCTATTGGCTCTTTTCGAAACAGTAGAATAAATAAATTAAAAAAATTTGGTCCAACAAGGTAGCAGCCCCCTTAAATTGACCGATAAACAGCATACTCCAATTCGAAGAAACATCGAAAGGGTCGACAGACAACTCTCGGCTCCCAACAAACCCGCGTACGTGTGTATTTTTATTTTTATTTGTTATGCAGTTGCTCGGTAAATCGTATTAGCCCACTGAGCAAATTAATTCAGGTACACACCGATTTTTTTCCGGAAAAATGATTGGTGCATAGAAAGGGAGAATACGACCAAACGAACCAGAATTTCACGGAAAATTCGTGTCACGTTGGGAAATCTCCGGTTTGCTCTTCGTTGTTCGACCTGGAGGAGTAGGGCAGTATTTTCCCTCCACGTTTCGCGGGATAGGAGTTATGAGTTCTGCAAAGTTGCCGACCGTTGAATAAATAATGTGTCCAGGTCGAAAGAAACAATTCCACGTGTTCCTCTTCTTTTCTTCCCGCTAAGAATGTCTCCCGTCGTTGTAGTCCGAGCTATATATATCCGTTTTTTTTGTCTTCCTAGCCTCTCCGTTGAGAAATGATAGCAATGTGAAAAGTTTTTCGGTATAAGTTTTTACGTCGAGAAAATCAGCGTTACCACCAGGCGATGGCGTCCCTTCGCTTCTGTGATGTCGTTGAACCCCATAACGATGTTCTCCATGCCAAGGCTTGGAAAGTTTTTGGTCGTATATCCTGGAGGGATGAATTAATAAGCTTGTCGAAAGGTCTCAGATACTCCCACGAGACAAAAGTCTACGTTACTGCAATCGAATTTTTTGCAACTCTTTTTGACACTTTTTCGAACGTTTTCCCAATATTTGCATAGAGAGAATGTTTTTTTTTTTAATGAAATACCCCTTTTGTAACGATAAAATAGGGAGTACGATATAAATATTCCCTGGTAACAATACCAAATCGACATGCAGACGTGTGTCATCAAATAAAATTGTTTATCCCGAACGCGAAGTGACTTCGTTAAGGAGGTACGGTGATTGGAGCGAGTCCAAGATAAAAGCCCGATTTTTTTAAATAACATTGTCGAGAGCTTCGTCCATGCGTATGCGGAGTTTCCACGAGATTTACCGTATAGTTTCCGAGTTATTAATTGTTAAAGTTGGTCAATTAGTCACACGTAGACGACAAAATGTGCCTGTCCTCTCATATATCGATTTTTTTGTGCTACTTGGAGCCAAGACACACGTAAAAAAAACTAACGGTTGCGTTCGTTGGTTCCTTGTGATTAATAAGGCAACTTGAATTGGAAAGCTCACCGCAGAAATAAGCAATAAATTTAGAAATCAAGTCGCGAAAAACCGAAGTATTCGGCGAGAGAGACGTCTCGTGACGTAACCGCAGCCATCTTGCTCGAAGTGTGGCAACGCCGAATACCCGCGCAAATTTGATTCTTCTATCGGATATTTTCAACGCGAATTAAAAATATGGTTGTGTGAAGCCGTACGTTTTTTAATCGATTATAAAAGGCCTTTCGTCGATATTTACTCAAAGTTCTTTTATGTATAGCTAAGGCATCTCAATCTTTCTGGCGACATGTATACAACGCATTTATATGTAAATTCAGCATGGAAAAACCGTCATATAAAATGAACGTTCGTTTTTATATCTGCAAATATTGTGAAAATTAGGAAAGAGAAAAATAACATAACCATCGATGAAATATGTTTTGACTTCGGACAGATTGGACATTGGATATTGAGGTTAACGTCAACGCGACGTTTTTATTTGCATTCGCAATATCATCTTTTCACTCTCTAATTCTTGTCCGACAGAATCTACCTTTGTCTCTAAACTGGACTTCAGGTACAATCCTGCTACTCTCTTGATAAACTTCTACAGTACTTATTTTCATTCTCCATGTTTACCGGCTACTAAAAATAATAAGCCGAGCGCGTGGGACCGATGACAGCTATCGAAAATGCAACGATGCTAAACGTCGACGATATGGCGTACTACTGAAGTCGAGTAGTAGATTATTACGTTTGTTTTCATATTATAAAATTAATAAGTAGCTTGAAATTCAATACTTAAAAAATATTTCTCGAAATATAGGCCACACACATATGTCTAAAACGTAGCGGTATTATGGCGAAAAATAGACTCTTAGTTTACTAGCGTGGTCATCACCGTACCTCCTTAATACGAGCTTCTCGTAGTTTTCTTTTTATCATTTTCGAATCCGTCTCATCTTTGATTTTCGGTAATGTTCTTAAGTCTGCAAGACACGACTACTCAACGAATAAAATTTACCCGACTTCATTTTCTACTTACAAGGAACATCACTCAACGCTGCGGCCTGAATTAGGAGGTGAAAAAAAGCATTTTCTTCGAGATTTTTGTACAAGAGAAAAAAACAAGTGAGCAGTCCCCTGATCTGAACGAAACAAAAGCCAAAATTCTTCGAATGCAAAACGATGAAAAATCCACTATAAAAGTATTGGAAAAAAATTAAATTAAGGGGTGACACGTTTTTCTTTGAGGGGTGGTCTCCACCCGCGAAGCCGTTTTTCGCCGATAAAAAAAATACGTGTCCAATAGTTTTCAATGCTTTATCACATATACGAGTTTGATCAAAGTCGAAAGCGCACACTTAAGTGATGTTCCTTGTTAGTCGAATTCTACAAGATCAAGAAAATGTAAGAAATCGGATCGTAATTATAGCGCGTTATAAATACACCGTTAATTTATTTGCAGGATGACTCCGGTCAATGGGTCAGCCTGGACGCGGAATTGGAAATGTTGGGGGGCGAGGTCGTTGGCACGAAAGCTCCGACGGGTCATACATTGCTGATAGCCTGCCGTTTTGAGCTGCCATTCGGTAAGTCTTTGTCCAATTGTATTTTTTCTCCACGTTGAGCCGCAAGCCTGACTACATTATACTTGTCCAATTCAGAGCTATAAATAAACGATGGCTTATCGCAGCAAAATAAAACATTCAGCTTCAAAACGCGCAAAGTGGGATCGATCTCAAGCATACGTCTCAAACGAGACAATAGAGCAGTACGCTCGTGAAGTATTATTTTTTAAAACACACAATACAGGTAATATAGAAAAAGAGATATTCCAGTGCGAAGATTCAAAATTGTAAAACGAAGTTGATAAATAATTCACCACGTTACGTGCACATCCATGTCTACTGTATTACATGTATACACATATGCATACATGAACATTGTACAATTTTCTCGATTTTAGTCAGTTTTAACCGTGGTGTAAATCGCGTCGATGAAAAGATTCAGATTTTTCGTTACTTTAAGGCGGGATATACTTTTACAACGATCAAAAAATTGATTTCTTTTTTTTCTTCACACTATAGAACTATATATATAGAATATTTTCCTAAAGTTTCAAAGCGAAATTCGAAAAACTTTAAACGTTATAGCCCGACAACGGTGTGTCTCACCGCTCGGATTCGGAGCGGGCGTGAACTTCAAACGCGTTTTTCTCAAAACTGCATTATCGAAATTGGCGTGCAGGATTACTCAAAAACTATTAAGCCGATGGAGTTGAAACTTGGTAGAAATATTGATACTATTGGTACCTTCTACTTAACGAGAATTATTTTTGAAAAATTGGAAAGAAACTACTTTTTTAATTCACATTTTACAAAAATGTTGCATCAAATGTTGATTTTTTTTGTAAATGCGTGCCATTTTCTTAAATTTGCATTTTATTCATTTTAATGACCGTCACGTAGAAACTATACATATTCTAACTGAAACATTTTTGAACTTTTTTGCAAATCATAGTTTACGGGAAGCTAGACTGCACGCCGATTTGTAACTCCCGCGGTGACCTTGCTTTAACACTCTGCCACAGTTCCGTCATTTTGATGATGAATTAAGGGGCCAGTCCACTTTGGAGCCATGAAAAAGGCTACTTTCGCGATTTTTTTTTGAGGATTTTATAAAAGATATGAATATAAAAGTTGTTGGGCTTGGTAAATAAAGTCTTGAAATACATTTAAAACAAATGTTTAATTCATTTTTATTCATTATTAAGTACAAAAACTATAGTTCAACGTAACGCCTCAAAAATAGGTGGGCTAGGTAGCTCCATCACAACTCGGCAGCGGCTTGTCTGAAACAAAAAAATCAAAGTCCATTAGATTCAATATGACAGCAGCTACAAAATGACCCTCGGATATAAAGTTTTATCAAACAATAAAAAAATGGAAGATGAAAAACGAAAAAAGTATTTTTTAAAACGCGTTTTTTCGCAATTTTTTGCAAAAAAAAGAGTAAAAATCGAAATTTTAAAACCATCGAAGATCATCTTGTTGCGCATCATATTTACAATACGTGGTTCAAATTTCAAGAAAATCGGCTCATTAGTTTTAGAGATACGATGGAGCTAGATTTTGAAAACGTTGTTTCGAGAAAAACGCGTTTGACGTTTATACTATGAAAAACTCTTACCTAAACTCAATCGGCAATTCCTGCACCGTGCAAAATCCCTTCTGATTGCTCATCATCGTCGATTTCTTCAAGTCTTGGTTGCTTTCGATTTTTTTTAATTTTCAAAGTGGAATAACCCCTTAGTTAAAAAAAATTGTTTTGCATACTCAAATATACTATCAAAGTATGCCTAAAGTTTGATAATTGTAGAATAATTATTTCGTATTTTAAAAAATCCCTCAATATTGCTTATTTTTTTTCCTGTCTAAATGAATATCCCGCCTTAATTAGAAATGCGACATACTGAAAATCACAACACAATGTTGTTGTCGGCTATTCGGCTTTCAAATGTAGGGATGCATTTTTTATTGATTTTTCTTTGCAACTATTCGATAACACTGGAGCATATGAGTGTTCTCGAAATGGCTCATAATGCTTTAAAAAAAAATCGATCGGGGAGTAAATCAATAATTTCGGCAACAATTGATCGTAATAATTGTAAAATACGAAACTGAATATCGTAAAAAGTTTATTTTCGTACTATTTATTGTATGTTGTGTGAGGAAAATATGTTTCCTAAATCTTCATGAATTCGAAAACATAGTAAGTACATGGAAAAAATCCGAGGAAAAACATCCAAGAAAATAGATCTCTGAGTTGGCTTGAAAAGCCTCATACACGTTCACATTTCTTTATCCGCTTTGATCGCTTTGCCAAAATCGATAAGAAAACACACACATGCGACGGCACACATACACACATTCAGTGACAAATTGGAGTCGTACCGAGCACTCGTTACGAATATAATATTATCGTATCACGTTATTTTTCATGGATTTTCGAAAAATCGTAGGGAAAGTTGAAAAAAATTACGTTTGAACGATAATTGTCGATACTCGTGGAGCGATCGTCGAAAAAATGTTAAATCGGTTCCGAAAAAGTGCTTGCAAAAAAATATCCAGTCTTAGGGTCACGAGCGAGTCTTGACTATTAAAGTTTCGGAGGTTGCATTTTTTTTCATCACGAAGAGCGAGGAATGACGATAGCCATAAAGATAGTTTGTTTCTTAAAAAAGAAAAATTGAAAAAAATCGTTTCCTATTTGAACGGCGAGCTTCGATGAGGAGCTTGATGAGCCTCTTTCCATTCGGCATGCCCCAGGAGACCGGCGTGACGAAAAACTTAGCGATAAGACCATTGCAAGCGGCGATGGAGTGTGGCGCAAAGTTTTAATTGAGTCAAAAGGTCCAAGGACCGCCAACCATGCTTTGGCTTGCTGCCGAAAAACTCGTACACGTTGCTCGTAAATAAGACTGTTTAATATATATATTTTACTTTGCTATTCAAGATTGATACGTTTTTGTCTCATGATTTTTTCGCGTTCTGGACGAGACCGAAAAAGCGGGTTGGTATCATCGTGGAATCCGTTGTATTGACAAAATGACGGTCGACAAAATTTTCTTTCATTTAACATTCCGATTGAAACTACCGCTCATTCGTTTGATTAATTAATACAAATCAATCTATAATTAATTCTTAATTTATGGGACGACTCCACCGCGATGGGCCGAAAAAGGTAGTTTTTCCGATTTTTTTTGTCTGCTAGATTATTTTTTTGGAATTTGGAAAAAAGTATGTTAGTAAGCACCCATTGGCCTTGTTTCGTGTATATTTGCATTTATGCGAAAAAAAATTATAACGTTATAGAAATATAATAGAACATTATTTTAATAATATATAAAAAATGTGGTCCAACGGCCGGATCGATAACTCGACAACGGTTGGTCTGAAAAATACAAATGGGAAAGTTTTTTAATCTAATAAATCTAGTTCTCGTTGTCGTTTTTCGCAAAAAATCATAAAATTGCGGGTGTTCAAAAAAGTGTACATTTGGCGAAATTTTTACTTCTATTCGAAGCTTAAAAAATACGAAATTGAAACCAAAAAAAAAGTACAACAATACAACAACAAGAAGAAAAAAAATACCTACAGCGATAGCTATTTCAATAACGGAGACTTTGTTTTTTTTTTTAATTGAAAATCGGACATTTGTAGCAAGAGTTATGATTCCGGCCAAGTCGAGAAAAATAGTTTCGAGAAAAACGCGATTGAAAGTTTTAGTATACGTATATCGTTGTGCCACCTGCTCTCACTAAATGGTCAGTAACTTGGTCAATTTCTAATGTGTTAACGTGAAATTTTTCTTACATATTCTTGAATATGTATACTTCGAGAAAATGCAAAAAATCGATTTTTATTACCTGTCACAATAGTATTCCCCTTTAATAAAATCAGTTGTGTTTTTGAGAAATCTGTTGTTTATTTTTACAAAGGAGCTGTTATAAACAACGATGTGGTGCAGTTTCTTCAGAATAATACAAATAACGAAGAGAAGATTTGTTTCTAACGATTGACATCAATGATTACGTCTAGTTCATAATAAATCACTACAATCTTCTCGAAACGTTAGTATGACATGGTACGGGATAATTAGTCGTAAAATTATTATAATTACGCCACAGTTATAATTTGTCCTGAACGTGAAATTGTGGGGCCGGGTTGAAATTCCGAACGTTGAATGATCACAACGCTTAAAATTCCGAAAAAATTCTACCCCGAAAGATCATAACTCCGAAAGAATTTTATACGAAAGACCAAAACTCCGAAAAGCTGAACACCGGAAAAATAATTCAGCTATAGAAGTTTTAAAGGTTTCAAAATTTTCAACAAATCGACGAATTATTTAAAGAAATTTTTTATTAAGAAGCGATTTTATGTCAATTTTGAAATTTGTCTAGACAATGTTATATGTTTTCCATCATTTACAGTCAATTGTGTAGACTTTCGCTGGCATGATCTTGACGAACCTCATCATTTCGTAACATTAAAATTAGGAATTTTAAACGGTCGGCGCATGTTAAGGGGCTATACCAGTGTGAACCCTGGAAATTTGGGTGATTTTTGGGAATTTTTTGGAAGAAAAGTACTCAATTAAATGTTTCGGAAAATTAAGAATACATTTGGCTATATTTGACCTATATTACATAATTTTGTCATAACAAAATATTGAGATCCAAGCGACTTATGCGCTGCCTTTGGAGACGCAAAAAAAGGTTCCTCCACCGCTGACATGATTCCGGCTGATTGAGTAGCTGAAACCGAAAAAGGAAAAAAATGTTGTTGAACTGGAAGGTATTTCCTGTACAATGGCGTAGGATTTTCGAAAAAGATTAAAATCTAACAAAATGGTGTAGTTATGAAAAAAGGTCTGTTTTCTTGCCTATAAAATGGTCGTTTTTTTTCAATGCTAAATCGTCAATTTTCATCCAATCAAAAATATCCTATGTCATTGTAGAGTAAATATATTCAAGAGTACTCAATTCAAAATTCAAGTCAATCAGATAATTGCTCTTTGAGTTGAAATGTCAGCAAATTTGAAAAATCTCATTTCGAGAAAAACGCGTTTAAAGATTTAACTATCGATTTTTGCAAGATAAAATGGTATTGGTATAAATGATATAAATGATAATGATATTCTTGAAAGTATAAACTGTACGAAAAAGGCAAAACAAAATCGATTTTTTGAAAGTGTCACTCTGGTATAGCCTCTTAAGATCATGCCAGCGAAAGTCTACACAATTGACTGTAAATTATGGAGAACGTATAACATTGTCTAAAAAATTTCAACATTGGCGCAAAATCAATTCTTAATAAATAAAAAATTCTTAAAATAATTCGTCGAGTTATTGAAAATTTTGAAACTTTTAAAACTTCCATAGCCAAATTATCTTGACGGTGTTCAGATTTTCGGACTTTTCGTCTTTCGTGTAAAATTCTTTCGGAGTTTTGAGCGTTCTGATCATTCAAAGTTTGGAATTTCAACCCGGCCCCATTTTTAAATTTCGGAACATTAAAATTCGGAATCTTAATGGTTCGACATCATCACTCGTTTTCAGTACTTTCGGACACAACGTGCCTAATTGACATAAAAAAAAGTTTTTTGCGGACGTATTATTAAAATTAAATTCAGAAGGAAAACAAATACGCCCGGTAAAATCAGAATGATAGTGAAAGTTTGGACAAAATTTGTGTATGCACAAAGACGTATTTCGCCTGCGGGAAACGATGCGGTTTGGCATTTGTCGAAAGTTCAAAGTTTAGGGGTCGACAGGGAAATTTAGCGGCACTGATATTTTGGCACTTAGTTACGTAGGATGGGCTACATAGTTCGAGGGCACTTTGAAACAATAGCGAAAAAAGCCTCAAAGTTTTCGATGCACTAACGTTACTGCACATATTCAGTTACGAAAGTATTTCGAGGATAGTTCTGGATTCGTTGCCATTGGCGAATCAACCGTGGTATCAACTTGCCGGATCTAAGCGAGGAAAGCACTGGCCATTTTTCTCGTCGTTCAAATTACGAGACAGGTTAAAAGTACGAATTTAGAACTCGCTCGTTCTCTCCGAAAGTTCGTTCGATAGCCGGGCTCGTCAAAGGTAAAATTTCGCGACGTTGTCAGGTGGTTAAAAATAACGATATCGACTGACGGTGCTCAGTCGAACGAGAACGTTTTACCCGATGACGTCTCTGCCATTTTGAATCATAGAACGTACCATGGCATTTTTGTAAGAATCTCGTTGGCTCTATCGTCGTTTCACGCCGTTTGACATTTCATTTATTCGTAAAATTACAACGCACTTATTGGATTACACTCATCCTTGCCTAATTCAAATATCGTAAAATTATCATATCGTTTTTCGGACCGAGAGAATAATTTCTTTGAGCAAAAAAAATGGATTGGCAATTTATTCACTGGAATTATATCTCGATAATCGCGACGCATTTTGATTGAATTTGAAAAATGCGCGGAGTCCGAAAACGGGGGAAAGTACGATATTCGGGACGCCAAGTTTTGACCGTTGATTCTCGATATTTGAACCGAAATAATGAGAATTTCGAGGATAAAAAATGTGCGGTTTTGACTTCCTTATGGGGCTATACCAGTGTGAACGCTGAAAATTTGGGTGATTTTCGGGAATTTTTTGGAAGAAAAGTACTCGATTAAATGTTTCGGAAAATTGAGAATATATTTGGCTATATTTGACCTATATTACATAATTTTTTCATAGAAAAATATTGAGATCCAAGCGACTTGTGCGCTGCCTTCGGAGGCGCCAAAAAAAAGTTCCACCACTGCTGACATGATTCCGGCCGATTGAGTAGCTGAAACGGAAAAAGGAAAAATGTCGTTAAACTGGAAGGTATTTTCTGCACAATGACGTAGGATTTTCGAGAAATATCAAAATCTAACAAAACGGCGTAATTATGAACAAAAAGTCTGTTTTCTTGCCTATAAAAAGGTCGTTTTTTTCAATGCCAAATCCCAAATTTTCATCCAATCAAAAATATCCTACGTCATTGTGGAGTAAATATATTCAAGAGTACTCAGTTCAAATTTCAAGTCAATCGGATAATTGCTCTTTGAGTTACAATGTCAACAAATTTGAAAAATCTCATTTCGAAAAAAACACGTTTAAAAATGTAACTATCGATTTTTGCAAGATAAAATGATTAGCGATACGGCTTTGATTTTTTTACAGGATATTCTTGAAAGTATGAACTGGCGAAAAAGGCAAAAAAATCGATTTTTTGAAAGTGTCACACTGGCCCTTTAACCCTTTGCGACATAGTGTAACACTGGTGTTACACCTAGTTCAATTCAGATTTTGACGATTCAAAAGTTTTTTTCAATTAAATATTCAA
The DNA here is from genome assembly GCA_964007375.1 of Ophion obscuratus. Taxonomy (NCBI): domain Eukaryota; kingdom Metazoa; phylum Arthropoda; class Insecta; order Hymenoptera; family Ichneumonidae; genus Ophion; species Ophion obscuratus. Next base: position 24,033,927 of record OZ023318.1, on the reverse strand, counting down.
TTAAATATTCAATAACTACCAAAACAAACCCATTGAATTTTGATTTTTCACGTAGCGGGTGTCATCAATAACGAAAGTGCAAAAAAATGAACTTTTTCACATCGTAAATCTGATTACGATTAATCTAGCAGGTAAACCATAACGAAAAAATAGGTAAAATTTTCGTTTTTGATCCATTGAATACGAACCCGAGGTCTAAACCATCGAATTGAAAATGGCGGATCCAATATGGCGGCTGTAAATGGCAAAAACTATAGCATTTTTTACTACTATACAACTATATTTTTTATGGGGAGCTTATTTCATGTAACACAATAGGAATGAAATATCAAAAATGTCGAATACAATGCAGCTAACGAAAATCTGATATTTGATTGAGTATACTGAAATGTGAGTAACTGAAAAAGGATTTCATGACATTCGACAGTTCTGTTACACTGAACATCCATCTAATGTACTACTCGTTTAGCATTACCCAGAACTAATGGCGAGGACGTAACGAATTTCTAGTTCCATTATTTTTATTTAAAATTTTTTTTAATTAAACTTTTAAAAAAAATTTAATTCTTTTTGAATTTTGCAAACTGTTTTGTTGAACTTATCTCGTATTTGACTTGTAATCAGCGACCGCGAAAACCCCCGAGTACCAACTTTCGCTATCATCAAACGACGTTTTGCATTTATGGTCTGCCATGTTGGATCCGCCATCTTGAATTTCCGAATTTTTAGTGCAGATTCGTAATCAGCAACCCCGAAAACCCCCGAATACAAAATTTCAAGCCAATTGCACGTAAAGAAAAATGTATGCTTCAAAGGGTTAAAGCATTATGAGCGCTTTTAGCGATAATTGGAAATAGGCCAAAATGCAACGTTCGTTGTTGGCTCATGGGTACAGTATCTTTATTTTATCGCAAATAATGGAAATTGACCGAGCAAGCTTCAAAAAGTATTTCTTTGTTTGGGGTGGTTTGGGTTTGTTTAGTGGTATCATATAAATACCACTAAACGCAGTATTTATATGATTTTCAACATAAATTCCGAGATCATAATGTTTTATTTATTCGTATTCTGTGTCTATTTATAACAATAAAAATTGTTCCATATAATTACTATACCAAATTACTAAACGATGTATTTTATATAAACTTACAAGGAACATCCCTCAGGTGCCACCCTTCGATTTTGTTCAAATTTTGATATGTTATAAAGCACCGAAACGTAAGCGATACGTATTTTTTTTATCGGCGGAAAAACGATTTTAAGGGGTGAAACCACCCTTCGAAAAAAAGCATTTTAGGGATAATATAGCAGTTTCACACACAAGGAGTCCACCGACTTTGATGAAACAAAAACGAAAATTCTTCTAATCCGAAGCAATGAAAAATCCATTATAGTGACATTGCAAAAAAAATTGACGGGTGAACCACCCCTATATTAAGGGGTGGTTTCACCCCTTAAAATCGTTTTTCCGCCGATAAAAAAAAATACGTATCGCTTACTTTTCGGTGCTTTATAACATACCCAATTTTGAACAATATCGAAGGGTGCCACCTGAGGAATGTTCCTTGTTAGAGCCTTACAAGTCCGAAGAGGGATGAACCGTATACTTTTAATCTCTCTTCGGACTCCTAGCGATTAAAAGTACTACTTTACTCTCTGTCTAGTCGCACTTATACGCGAGGAAAACAAGGTAGTGGTATTTAAAATACATTTTTAGCTTCTGAGACACTCTTGAAACTATAAATTTCCAAGTTACCTTGCGTGATGATCCTCAAAATTTTCAAATTCGAAAACATCGTCATTTTTGATAACTATCGAAAAAATCTAATTTGAACGCAAAATAAGCGAAATATGAACTTCGACCATTCTTCATATTTTGTTTATTTTTACTCGATAACCCTAAATCTACCGTCGGATCTTGGCGCCTCGGATATCGTACTCTTGAAGACGCGTGAAAGCTACGAATTTTACATCGGTGATGAAATATTGCCTGGCTGACGGAATAGTTGGCGAAAAAAATTGACAAATCGCTCCACGAGTACTGCGACATTTGACGCTGTATCGGTTGACGTCATTCGAAAAGCCATATGGTGATTGGATCTCTAGCAACAATTATGCGATATAAAATATTGTGGAAAGCTTCTTTCGGGTTGTGTACCGTTTTAGCGCGAAAAAATGTTACGATGGTACGAGAAATGCGTGTGTGTACAGCTACATCGAGTAGAGTTTGTCCACCGTTGGTGTTTTCTGATCGTATGTAAACGTTGGCCAATCAGGGAAGTACGATCCACCGACCGGATGGAAAGCCCTGCTAACGAGCGAAACAGCTATGAAGTTGCGAGCAGCCCGGCCCACATGTGGCTCAGGTACCCTCAAACAAAAAAAGTTCATATCTCGTGCAAAGAGTTTTTTTTTTTCTTAACGGGGAGATACCCTTAGGCGAGGAAAAAATAGCTGATTTTCATGTTTTTTTTTTTTTTTAAGGAAAGATTTCTTTACCATTTTTGAAACTTAGGGTATGCTTGATTACTACGTTTGGCTGTCACATGTTATTTTTTTTATTAATATCAAAAAATTGCGGAGGTGTGGCACGGGCTTCAAAACGGGTTGGGCAGATTTTGTCAGACGGCGTGACACGTAGCGTCAGTGGCATTAATCTAAAAAAACCCAATGAATTTTTTTCTTTTATTGACACTCACACGCAGTATGTGAACCAAGAAAAAGTAATAAATGTTGATAATCGACGAAATGGCACGAATCGAAAAAAAAAATGTTGAATTTTCCGAAATAAATGGCTACATTATGCAATAAAAAATACGTTTTTTTAAAATTAGGTTCATGTTTTAGACCTTAAGGTTAGAACGATTTGTACCAAATTTCATCAGAATCGGTCAATTAGTTTTTCAGCAATACGTTACGCCAGTTTCGAAAACGCAGTTTACAAGACCGTGCCATACCTCCGTCATTTTGGAAAGATTAAAAAAAAAGAAAATACAATGTCACAGCCAAAAGTTGTAATAAAACATGCCCTAAGTCTCAAGAATGGTGGTGAAATTTTTCTTTAAAAAAAAAATCATGAAAAACAGCGAATTTTGTCCTCACTTAAAAAGATCTCCCCCCTTAACAAAGAAAAGAGGCTCGAATAGCGAAAAAAATTAATAAAATTAGCCCGTTTATCATTGCCTCGTTGTGGTGGCTCGACACGAATCATGGATACCTGCATCAAATTGATTATCTTTAATAATTCATCGAAATCACTAGACGGTTAGTAATTAACGGAGCTTCCAGTTAATTAATTATTGCCTGTCAATTCTCAAAGTATTTTTTTCTCGTCTCATCCACACTCTCGTCTCGAGCCAATGCTTTTTCCGTACTTAGCGATAACAACCCCTTCTTGTTCGCCAGCCACTGCACCAGACATGATTACTGCCATATCGTTTAATATTGTTTTCGGTGTTTTTATCTTTCTCCATTCACTTCCACTGGGTGCTCCACTTATCGTGGGTGGTTGCGATTGTGAAAAAAATCGAGACTCAACAATTATTTTTTATCGTCCACGACAGTCAAAAAATTCCATTCGGTTCTTCCTTCTGGAGACTCTCGGGTCCTTTCTTTTTTCGCCACTAAATTAAAAATCCAGCCGCCGAGGCTCTTTTGTCTCGCCCGGGGGCGCGCTTTGATCGTTCAATTAAGACAATTGTTCAATTATTCGAAAACTCACGAAGATTCACCGATGGTCGATAAGGAATTAGCGAAAAACCTCGCGCTTTTGTTCGAGTGCTTTTCTTCTTGCGCTTTTATACCGCGGTAGACTTCACGGTGCATTAAGCGATCGTCTTATCGAAAGACCAGGAAGTACCTTTTTTCGCGGTGGCCCGAGTTTTCGTTCTCCTTTTTAATTGTAATTTCTCTCTTCTCATTTACGCGTTCGACAATCCGCAATGTGGACGTTCGAAGTGTGGGCACAAATCTCAGGCGAACTTTCTTCTTCGTCCGTGCGGATGACGCAAGCGAAGCAGTTAAGGGCTTACACGACTGTAATCGTCTAAAATTGGCGGATTTTTCGCGATTTTTTTGGGTGGAAAGACAAGTAGGACGATAATAATATTCAAGGATATTATTAGTCACATCTTCAAGTGAACGAAAAAAAGTTATAATAAAAAATCATACAAAATGGTGAAGCTGGAGCCATTCTCGCGAGGCATTTGAATTTTAACTGACGCAAATTTTAATTAAAAAAAAAAGGTTTTATTAATTTACATGAGTATAGCTAGTGAAATACGTAGGGGATTTTCAAAATATGAATTTTTGTGTAATTGGCAAGCATTTAAAGTAAAAAATCAATTTTCGTCAGAAAAAAAGGACAATCATTTTTTAATAACTACCCATGCAGAAATTTTTTGGGGACTCCCCAGATCCTACCAGATCCCTATGGGGATTTGATAGGGACGCCCCAAGTAAGGAGTCCACACTGGAATCCAAATAGATTTGTTGGGGATTCCCCAGGTTCTACCAAATCCTTATGGGGATTTGATATGGACACCCCAGGTAGGGAGACCACATTGGAATCCAAATGGATCCTGGGCTGTTTCCAGATTAACGTGGTTTGAGAATTTTTTACTAGAAATTATATAAAATAGGATTTCGCGACGCTCTGTAAAAAATTATTCTTTGATGGTCCCGTGCACAGATTTGCTTAGGAGTTTCAAGATGCACCAACGTGTTTCTAGGAATTTGTTAGGATATCGAATAATACAATATATAATTATATTCTTTAGTAACTTCTTTACTTTAGTGCTTACCCATATTGTATATTTATAATTTGTTATGGGCTAGCATTTGTTATACGAATAAAAAAGCTTGTTATAAATTTTAATATGCACACTTTTTGAATTTTTAATACTTGTGCGCATAAAAATTTGTTTTGGACGTGACGGCAATCGGGTTACGATTGCGTCTGCGGTTTATCGCTGTGGGTGTAGAGTTTTGTTAGAGCGGCTTAAATGAGGTTTTAAAAGAAAATTAAATGTAAGTATGAAATCATATTTTTATAAACATGATATCTATTACACATTCGCTTAAGTTTGTAGCCCGTAACATCAATTTCCACCCGACCCGGTGGATTTTTCATCGAGATCCAATAGGGATTCCCCATCGGGATCTAACAGGGATTCCTTGTCGGGAGCCAATAGGAATTCCCTATCGGGATCCAATAAGGATTCAGAAAATCGCTTCCGACAAAAGAAAGACGTTGGGCGATAGAACATAAGCGGCGCAGGGTACATATATATTCGTGTCGTCGTTGAAAAGCGCGCGACGATCGAGTTACTGCGCAATCGCGATCGTAAAATTTATTTACTCCAAACACGCATTAATGTTTGTTACATTCCAATGATGCAAGCATCAACCTTATTAAACTGTTTAAATTTTATATAATATGAAAAGTATTCAAAGAATATCCCGCCCATAACTGCACAAGTATTTTTGCTTAATAATAGTATAAAAAGTGTATAAAAACTACGTTACAGCATAAGAAGTATTTAAAGTATTTTTAAAAAGTTCATAAAGTATAAAAAGTACTCGAAGATATAGATATAAGATATAAGTATTCGAAAAATACTATAAAAAGCACTATAAATATTCAGTATGGGTAAACAATTAAAAAAAAAACAAAATAAGTATATTGTGGTTTTCGATATGTACTCCTTTGTAAACAATAAATTGATCTCTTTAGTGTATCGATGCTTTTATTTTTTGTAGCATTTTGGGCTTACAGAATGCCATATGATCGATCAAGCATCGTATCGGATTCCGTTCAATACTGTGGGGAAGCTTTAAGATTCTTACATTGGATTCCGATGGCAAATCCCTATTGGATCCTAATAGGGAATCCCTATGGAATCCCTATGGAATCCCGATAGGAATCCCTACTGGATCCCGATGGGAATCCCTTTTGGATCCCGATGGGAATCCCTTTTGGATCTCGATGGGGAGTCCCTCTTGGAATCCAATGTACGAGCGTGACGTTTCCTGATAGGGATCCAATGGGGTGTCCCGTTGGATCCCTATCAGGGAGTAGGGAGAAGTAGGGGAATCCTATAGGATTCCAAACACAATTTCTACCTGGGTACTGTTATAATCAACTTATGGAAAATCCCGCACGTATTTCTCTTCGCAATTTTATTTTAAAGATGTGCTCGAAATTTGTAGTGAAAAGGATGAAAAATGTTGGAGTTATGCTGCGTGCCGTTTTGACAAATTGTGTTCCGAGAAAAACGGTCGACGCGACGTTTCGCACATACGGGTATTCTGCCAAACGTATTTCCCCTCATTCTATACGGTTCAAAGTACCTCTCAAGCCAATTTTAAAAAATTGATTTTTTAAAATTCTACAGTGGTGTAAGCCCTTAAGAGAAGAGGAAAAATAATAGGACATCGATTGATTGACTCGTTGTGTCGATGGCACGTCGTACGACATCGAAAATAAACCGCGAAAATTTTTTGTACGAGCATCCAGTTAGTCCTACCAGTGCACTGCATTCGTTTTGAGATCACACACACACATACATATAAATATTTTTTTCATTTATGTATATATATATATATATATGTATATATATATATGTATGTATGTATGTATGTATGTATGTATGTATGTATATGTATATGTATATAGGGTGTCCCTCTTATCTATGCCACCTGAAATAACTTGGTAATTATTGACGTCACAAAAAAATGTTCCAGACAAAAGTTGTACGGTGTGAAGGGGGCTATCAAATGCGACTTTTTTTCTTCATTTCGGTGAAGGCGCTGACGCACGGTGTAGGTCACCTCCACTTTTTAAAAATGGAATGGTACATTTTTTTCAACCATCTTGTGGAGCACCTCAAGCCGCATAAAAACATTGGGGGTGAAATTCGTTCAAGGTCATTCAAGGTCAGTATCGATGATACAAATCTAATAGGTGACCTTGAATGACCTTGAACGCTCGAGGGGGGCTCGGATCAACCCCTGAATTATTATTAAATTTTAAAGGCCGGCCAATCAGGTGCGCCGGATGAGCCGGCGTACATCGGTGAGCGAAACGCCGGCTCATCGGGTGCACCTGATTGGCCCGCCTTTGAAAAATAATCTGAGCCCCATACATGCTTATATCAATCGATTCAGAATTTCACCCCCAACCCCCCATTTCAGGGGACGTATTCAGTTCTGGGACACCCGGTATATCTATATGAATATTTTTAAGAAGTTCGGATGTTTCTTTCGGAATTGTTAATGATATATGTATATCTATGTGTGTTTTCCGAGTGTCAATATCATAAATGTAACTATCACAACTCACTCGCCATCCCCTAAATGTACATGGCTATCATTCATCAATGTTTGAAACTTGAATAAAATAAAAACATACTAAATGAAAAATAAATAAATAAGAACAGTCCGAGGCAATATTTTCCATACGATTTCTCACTTATTTCATATCGCGATCTATGTTTTGGTCATTAATGCAGATTTCCTTCGTCCATTAATCAAATGTTCCTTGTACTCGTTCAAAGTCCGCCCGAAACGTACACAAAACGAGTTCCTTAGCGATATAGATTGCAATGATAATATGAACTGTTTATAAATCGTATTTGCAGTAATTTCGAATGAAAAGCACGAAATGTAGAGTGCACTGATTCCTCAAAAAAATATTTGTTCACTTCCATTAGATTTACCGATGTTCGTTCGACTCGTTATTATTTTCTTTCGATTTGTTAACGGTTACGTTTGTTTATTTGAAATGTTAGTGTATAGATATCATGTTGACGAAACATGCGTTAATTTGTAGCCCCGGAAACGAATCCTCCGTAAGGTCGTCGAAATCGAAGCTGTTCGTCGAACCAAAACAAACCCAAACATTGTAATTTTTACATAAGATAAAAACTTGCGATATTTGTGGTGAATCTCGGCGCACTGACATATTATTATTGCTCACTTAACCTAATGACACCGCACATGCACGCAGTGGCGCGGCGATAGCATAAGAGGGGGACAAAAAAGGGACCAAGGATATTTTTCGACTTTTCAAATTAATCATTTGACAATGCAAAAGTAAATGTATAATATAGATAATTTATACATATAAATGTACATACACATTTACATGTATACATAATATTGAGAAAAAAAACGAAGAAAAAAAACAAGTACGAGGGTACCTGTAAGCATCGAGCTATGGCTGCGACACTGTCAGATACCAATATTGTCTGTCCCCAAATACAACAACCCATTTTATCTCTCACCCTCTATCTATCCCCTGATCGATTTCTGCGCACAGTAAAAAAAGATAACCTCAAGAATGGATAAATTTTGTCTTTAAAATGCGATGTTTCGTTTTTTAAACAGATTTTAACATATTTCCATATGTTCTCGTGCAAATTCACTTCAGTCAACAAAAGAAAACGTTTTTTTTTTACTGTGCTTCACTCCATGATATAGATATATATGTCTTTTCATCACCGTTGATGCGAACCCTAGATCTTTCATATTCATTGCTCGATAATTCGACTGGATGGTTTACATCACATTATCAAATTATACAGGGTATCCCTCTTATCTCTGCCGCCCGAAATAACTCGGTAATTATCGACGTCACAAAAAAATGTTCCAGACAAAGGTTGTACGGTGTGAAGGGGGACATCAAATGGGACCAATTTTTTTTTTATTTCGCTAGAGGCGCTGACGCACAGTGAAGGTCACCTCCACTTTTTGAAATGGAAAGGTACATTTTTTTCAACCGTATTGTGAAACACCTCAAACTGCATAAAAAACATTCGAGAGTCAAAGTCGTTCAAGGTTATTCAAGGTCAGTATCGATGATACAAATCTAAATATCTCGGATCACTACCAAATTATTTGGTAGTGATATGTAGATTTGTATTTCATTTTAATAGGTGACCTTGAATGACCTCGAACGACTTTGATCCCCTAATGTTTTTCATGCAGCTTGAGATGCTCCACAAGACGGTTGAAAAAAATGTACCATTCCATTTAAAAAAGTGGAGGTGACCTTCACTGTGCCTCAGCGCGTACACCGAATTAAAAAAAATTGGTCGCATTTGATGGCCACCGTCACACCGTTCAACTTTTGTGTGGAATATTTTTTTGTGACGTCGATAATTACTGACTTATTTCGAGTGGCAGAGATAAAAGGAACACCCTATATATCACGACGTGACGAAATGTATCGTATCGAGAAAAAATGAATTCATACAATTACAATAACCCATAGCTGTTCGAAAAGGCTCTATTATAAAGGCGATAAAAATTGAGGAGCTGGCGAACAGAACCGGACTTGGCCATGAATTACTTTTTTTGCAGGAGAGGTCAAAAACCAAAATAACCAAATAGAGATGAGTTAAAATTTAAAAACTTTAATATATAAAAGGATCTATCAAAATGTAAGCCTCGACCCGGCTGCAGTTTAATAAAAACACTCACTACCATTTGTTTGATTTTATTTTTATTTGGGACAAGTCCGGTTTTGAATGAGAATGGTGGACAACTCCGTTTTCGAATGAAAATCTTATGGACACATCCGGTTATGAAATAAAATAGATTCTTTGAATTTAATATAAATTTGTTTTTTATTGTCAATTCGATTTTCCTACAGAAACTCTTCCTTGTCAGGCTCACAACAATCGCATTCAATGTCATCATTGTCATTACTGTGGTCATTTGTTACTAATCTTTCATCCAGTCAGCCACGGACAAGTCCGTTTCTGCTGGAAAAGGCAGTTTTTAGCCAATTTTAAGGTGTTTGGAGCCGGATTTGATGCAAAATATTTTGGCAGCTAATAGAGGAGTGCTCGAAGGACACGAAAAAAAAAACATTTATGTGATGAAGACAAGTTCTCTTTTGTTCGCCAGCTCCGTAATTGTTTGATTAAAAAAGCGCAATTAACGTGAAATAAATGTTCGTTGACTGAATGCATTTTTCTCGATGGACGCCCAATACGAATGAACTTTAATCGGTGCCAATAAACATAAGCACCAAGAGAAAAATAACTAGAAATACGTCTCAGCATGCAGAAGCATCGTGGCATTTATCCTTTCAGTGCTTGAAGAAAAAGTGAAACAATCACGAATATCGTCGGAGACAAATTTCGTTCGTGAAAATATTCGGGAAACCGCGACACTTCGTGAAAGTCTTTGGGAATGATTATTCGAATGTGAACACTCGTAACAATTTCGTTTCTTCGCGTTCTAGGAGAGGGGGCAAAATTTCTTAAAAGCGCATAACCGAGCTTAGAAAGTACCGCAGTGCTTCGCAAATGATCCTTTTCTCTCTTAGCTCCCTTACTGAACGACCGTCACGAGAGACGAAGTTGAACTTGCGGAATGGACTAATTACGCTCGGCCATCCCGTCAGACTCTTGCCCCGAACGGATGAAGAGAGAATGAGCCAGAGGGTTGAGACTAACGAGGGATAGGGAAAGGGAGGAAGGATGAAGAACGAACGAATGGACGAACGTACGAATGCAACGAGTTTTCCGGGGGTAGAGAGAGGGAGGGAGGGGAGAGAGAGAGAGAGAGAGAGAGAGAGAGAGAGAGAGAGAGAGAGAGAGAGAGAGAGAGAGAGAGAGAGAGAGAGAGAGAGAGAGAGAGAGAGAGAGAGAGAGAGAGAGAGAGACAGAGAGAGAGAGAGAGAGAGAGGCCGGGAAAAACTGAATCGGCGGGGTTGTTGGAGAGATAAAGGGTCGTCCGGGTGATTAGCGGAACGGGAACGACTTTCCAGGGATTTAAACTTTTACTCTTCCCGCGTTGCTCGATCTCCCGTATGCCATTGTCCACGTACTTGAGTCTCACCACCAACAAAATAGTTCATATTTCTTTTACGCCCACCCTTCCTGAAGATTACACACAGACTCTACTTTTCAACATACTATTCGAGATCTTCGTTTTGATTTATGAACATTGCGTACGCTGAAAGTATTTTAGTAATTGCTGATCAAGAATTGCACAAAATCTCGATATTCACGACATTGAAATCGCCCTTTTGAGGGCAATATTATCAATGAGCACTGTAGCTGATCTTTGAGGCGGGAAATACTTTTACAACGATCAAACAATCGATTTTTTTTTTTTCTTTAAACGATAGAACTATATATGTAGAATATTTTCCTAAAGTTTCAATGCGAAATTTGAAAAACTTCGTGAACTTCAAACGCGTGAACTTCAAACGCGTTTTTCTCAAAACTGCATTATCGAAATAGGCGTGCAGGATTAATAAAAAACTACAAAGCCGATTGAGTTAAAACTTAGTAGAAATATTGATAATATTGGTACCTTCTACTTGAGGAGAATAGTTTTCGAAAAATTGAAAAAAAAAACAACTTTTTTCATCCACATTTTACAGAAATGTTGCGTGAAATGTTGATTTTTTTTGTAAATGCGTGCCATTTTCTTAAATTTCCATTTTCTTCAGTTTAATTACCGTCACATAGAAAATATACATGTTCTGACTGAAAAAATGTTGAAACTTTTTTGCAAATCAAAGTCTACGGGAAGCTAGACTGCTCGCCGATTCGCAACTCCCGCGGCGACCTCGCTGTAACACTCTGCCATAGCTCTGTCATTTTGATGATGAATTAATAAAAAAAAATTGTATTGTATACTTAAATATACCATTAAAGTATACCTGAAGTTTGATAATTGTAGAATAATTATTTCTTAGTTTAACAAATCCCTCAATATTGCTTATTTTTTCCTGTCTAAATGTATATCCCGCCTTAAAGTAAGGAGATACCTTTAGGCGAGGGAGAAAGGTTGATTCTCATGATATCTTTTAAAGGAAATATTTTTTCACCATTTTCAAAACTTCAGAAATGTTTCATTACTAGTTTTGCTGTTACGCGGTATTTTTTATTAATCATTAAAAATAGCGGTTTCATAATACGGTCTTTTAAACGGGTTGCGGTGGATGTTGTCAGACGGCGTGACCCATAGCGTCGGCAAGATTAATCAGAAAAAAAACAACGAAGACTTTTCTTTCATTAAGGCAGTCATCCCGTGTGAAGGTTCTTTTTTCGCTTTTTGGGTTTTTTTGCGATCTAAATAAACATACAACTGCGAACCTTTCACCACATATTTATTCATATTTTTAGCACACTTTAGAATTTGTTCAGCCCGAAATCATCGCTCATTGCTGAAGTACACGGCAACTTGGCCACTCATTTTCAAAAAAAGTTTTTTTGCGGTGACCACGATTGCGGGCGTTCTGCTTATCTGAAACAGAAAAATCAAACGGCATTTTAATATGTGAAGTATGAACTAGTTTTTGAACTCGGATTATTAAAAAATATTGAAAGGTACATTTTTGGCATCTCGTCGAACTTTTTATCGTGAATTTTGGTGTTTTATCACGACTTCTTCAACATAAAAAAACGGCTTGGTGAATCAGAATTAGCCTAGTTTGCAAAGTGTCTTTATGAGTACTGAATAAGTCATTCGAATTTCAAAGGAATTCGTTAGCTAAATTTTGAGACATCGTGGTCACCAGTTTGAAAAATACAGTTTTGAGAAAAACTCGTTTAAAGGTTCAATTGAGATGATCACCAACAAAATGTTGACTCACCCTTCATCTGCTATGCCTGGTCCATGAAGTGAACCTTCAATTTCCTCACAAAAATTCTGCAAAGTCGATTGTTGCTCCCTGGCATCAGTTCTCGCTCTTTTGAAAAAGTCACACGGGATGACTGCCTTAACACTCATACATTGAATATGAACCAAGAAAAAAGTGAGAAATGTTGAAAATCGATTAAATGGTACGCGTTGAAACAAAAATATTGAATTTTCCGAAAAAAAATGCTTCATTTCGCAATAAAAAATACTTTTTTTCATTTTCAAAAACTTTGAGGTGATGGCTTAGATAATAAGGTTAGAAAGATTTACACCAAATTTCATCAGAATTAGTCGATTAGTTCTTTAGCTATACGCCATGCCAGTTTTGAAAATGCAGTTTAGAAGTCCATGCCATACATCCGCGATTTTTAAAAATTAATTTAAAAAAACAAATACCATGCAACAGCCAAAAGTAGTAATACAATATACCCTGGTATCGAGAATAGTGAAGAAATATTTTCTTAAAAAAAAAAATCATGAGCATCAGCAAATTTTGTCCTCGCCTAAGGATATCTCCCCTTTTTCGGCCTTATATAACTTTGGATGATCGAAAAGCAAGGCTTTTATGCGGATTAAAAAAAAATACTAATAAAGCAACAGAAATGAGGTTTGGAGGGTTTATTTTACACCACATATGAGGCATTCCACGTCACTTCAGCCAGTAAAAAAAAACCAAAAATAATTTTTTTAAATCGAGTTACGTTATTGAAAAATATTCACCGAATGTCGACATTTTTTTATTTATTTTTGACGTTTTTTCTCGTTCATTACCATTTTTTAAATATTTTTCCATTCAAATGGCTGTATCTTTGGCAGGATTTGACGTATTTACATTCGCAAAAAACGAAAATGTGCGTCTTTCTCTAGCATTCCAGAAAATAAAATTAATTTAGATTTTATTGAGCAGGTCGAACGTCCGTTTCAGGGCAAAATATGCAAAAATATTTTTTTTCTCAAGGAAAGACACTCGTTATTTTATTTTAAAGAATTTCCCCGAATTGTGAATACGAAAAACGGATTTTTGGTATTTTTTATACTATGGGATTCCTAAATACCGTGAAGTAACATCTATTTTAATTAAAATTTTTTTTTTATTAATATTCGATTGAAGAGTGTGGAGCACTCGCTGTATATTTACCAGGTTGATGAAATACATATGACATGTATGTCATATGTATTGGAGCCTTGGAGTGCTCCACACTCTTCAATCGAATATTAATAAAAAAAGTTTAAAAAATCAAAATGGTTGTTACCTTACGGTGTTTAGGAATCCCATAATATAAAAAATACCAAAAATCCGTTTTTCGTATTCACAATTCCGGGAAATATTAAAAGTAAAAAAACGAGTGTCTTTCCTTGAGGAAAAAAATATTTTTGCATATTTTGCCCTGAAACGTTCAACTTTCTCAATGAAATCGAAATTAATTTTTTTTTCTGGATGTCTATAAAAAGACGCACATTTTCGTTTTTTACGAATATAAATACGTCAAATACTGCCAAAAATACAGCCATTTGAATGGAAAAATGTTAAAAAATCGTAATCAACGAGAAAAAACGTCAGAATTTTAGTAAAAATTTCGACACTCGGTGAATATTATTCAATAAAGTAACTCGATTTTTCAAAATTATTTGTGGATTTTTTTTACTGGCTAAAGCGACGTGGAATGCCTCATATGTAGGTACTCAAATCCATTTTTTATTTTCCAAAAAAATACAATTTTATAGCCCACGGGCGAACTCGTTGAGACGCACATGAGCGCCTAGAACAAAAAACAAAAGTTTTTTTGTAATCGACATGAGTTTTGTCATGATAAAAAACACACGATTATCACAAAATATTGATTTGTACAAATTTCGCATCATTTTGAAAAAAAATGTCGCATTTTCTACTTGAAAAGCGGCCTTAATTTGTTCACAAAGACCGTAATTGTTAATCTATCGTGAAAATCATGTGTACTTCGTTAGAACATCTTTGTATGGAGCTACAGTTAAAATATGAAGTCAATCAGCTGAAAATTGTAGAAGCTTCGAGCCCTCCCGATTTACAAAACGTCGTTTTAACAAAAATGTGTTAAACATTTGGAAACCATTTTTCTTAGGACCATATGATCCTTGGCATCTTTATACATATCAACCATGTCATTCTTAAAATGTTTATGCATAATTTGAGCCAACCAAAGAAAGCCATACTTTTTTTCCAAAGGTATATAAGGCCTTAAGTAGATATCGCCCAATCGAATTGTCGAAATTGAATGGCATAACGTTTTCATCACGTCAATATAATTTACGCGCCTCTTTTCAGCATATTTATCGTACGATATCATTTTGTTTTGCAATCGATACATAATCACATCGTAATGTTCCAAAATCGTTTTCAAAAAGGGCAGCCATGCGGTTTGTCATCCTCGCGAGTTAATACAGGGAAAAAAAATATTGCAATTTATAGACACACTCCAAAAATGATAACAGCGGAGACAAAGATGGCACAAGGCCAACGTGAAAAGGCTTTCGTTCACTCGTGAGGTTTGCTCGGGCTGGCAATTTCCCATACTGTTCTCACGCTGCTGAAAACATGTTCCTAACTATACGTGTTTTTCTTCCCATTCCTATCACGACGTGAAAGTTTTATCAAGAGGCGCGGCAGCGTCTTGACGCCAAGTTTAAAAGATATACCTATACGCTAAAGGAACGTACTTTCTCGACCTTAGAATCTTATAAAGCGTGTGATAACAGTTCCCGGAACACTCCGTACACTGTGCAATTTTTATATCAACGACTAAGAGGGCATTACGAAAATTGCAAAAAACGTTATTCCGCGTCGTGCTTGTTCTTGTGGGTTTCCACCCTTGTGCAAATAACATTTATCGTATTTCGCGTACGTGGAACTGTATAGGTAGAGAGTTAAAAAAAAGTAAGGAAAATCATCCCTATAGGAAACATGTTGCATGTTTCAAAAATTTGTTAACGTATACAGACGTGCGAACAATTCCTTGTCACAGAGCAACCCATCATACATTTCTCTTCCTCTTTTTTCCTCTCTGTTTCTCATTGTTACAGTCTTATTCACGTCACGTCGAAATATTTTCTGCATACTGTCTCGTTATATGCTAACCAGTCCTTAGTCTATTCGCGTAAAATAAAAAAAAACATCCATTTAAATCAATACCTGCGTATTTGATACTATTAAAATTTAATTATCGAATGATCGAAAAAGTTAAGCTTTTCCTTATTTGATGCCACCATTTCAGAGATTTAATTTAAATATTTTCATTTCTTTAAATCAAGATCTATTTGACGTCGTCGAGTAATGACATTTTTATTTGCTCGAAACAGTTCCGGTACTTACAAGGAAAGGTTGCTAGGTCGATCTCTCCGATTTCGATTAAATTTGACATGCTTGTAGAATGGGTAAAAATAGGCGACACGTATTTTTTTATATCTGCGGAACCCGATTTTTAATGGGCGAAACGCACCGTCGAAAATAGGGGTATTTTTCGTTTTTCGTCGATAACGTTATCATTCTCATCTCCAATGTACACGAAAAAATAAACATTGTTGCAATTTGAATTCTTTTCATATCTCGTATCGTTGACACGTTATCGACGAAAAACAAAAAACACCCCAACTTTCGAGGGTGCGTTTGAACCCTTAAAAATCGGATTCCGCGGATATAAAAAAATACGTGCCGCCTATTTTTTCCCATTCTACAAGCATGCCAAATTTAATCGAAATCGGAGAGATCGACCTCGCAACCTTTCCTTGCAAGTATTATCAACTAAAAAATGTTCAGTCATTGAGACCAAAGGCATCTATTTAATTTTTTTTATTTGACTAAACGAACAAACCGCAAAGAAAGACATGTTTTCTTTTTTAAACTAATCTACATTTGATATAATTTAGTAATGGGATTTTCATCTGTCCCTAGGCTTTTTAAAAAAATTGCTGTCATGTAAAACTCCGAATCTTTTAAGATACATTTTTCTTAATTTCGAAAGTTTGTTTACGTTTACAGACGTGCAAACAATTGCTTGTCACAGAGCAACCGATTACAACTTTCCCTTACATGTTTGCATATTGATTCATTTCATTTTCATTGTATGCAAACCAGCCCTTAGTCTATTCGCGTTAAATAATACAAAATATCCATTAAAATCAATATCCGCGTATTTTATCCTTTTTTCATTTACATTATTGAAAAAAAAAATTAAACTTTTTCTTACTTGATTCTACTATTTCAAAGATTTTTTTCAAATATATTTATTTACTTAAATGAAAACATTTTTATTCGCTCTCAATAATTCTGGTACTTGGTATTATTTACTAAAAAAAAATGGTAATTCTTTAAATAAGTGACGTTTCCGAAAAATGAGCCTCAAATTTTTTGGTGCTGTTTTCTCATTTATTGGGTTATAAATGATGACATTCAGTCGGGGGAAGCCCCATAAAAAGTTATGGGGTTTTGAAGTTCTCGGAAACACGTGATAAAATGGGACATTTTTGAAGATTTCGACGCCTATATTGGAGGTGGAGAGTGAGGGGATTTATAAGGGAAGCCTTTCTGAATACAAACAAACTCAAACAAACCCAACCCCCTCCGGCATAAGGGTTTTAATACAGGAGTTTGTTTGGGTTTGTTTGAGTAATAAATGAGAAAATAGCAAAAAAATATGTTAGACTCATTTTTCGGAAAAGTCACTTATGTAAAGAATTACCAAAAAAATATTTAGTCGTTGAGGCCAAAAGGGTCTATTACATTTTTTTACTTGAATCAACTAACAAACCGTGACCCCGAAAATTTATCTATTCTATTGTACCACTGTTGTGTCTTTATGTCGACATGCTTTATTTTTAAAATCAATCCATGTTTAACATAATTTAGTAATGGCATTTCCATCTGACCCTAGTCTTTTTTTTATTTGTCGTCATGTGAAATTCCGAGTCTTTTAAGACACATTTTTTTATGAGTATGAAAATGGGGGTGATTTTTAATGAATTGTCACTTTGGCAAGATTCGTGGCTGGTTTTTTTTTAATTCGTTGTTTTTTTAAGTGTTCAACTTAACGGTAAACATTGTATGCTTCTCGATAAAAGCAACTATTATTATAGCTCTTGCGCGATTTTTCAAAGCCGTTTATTGCCCTCTCGTTTATTTTTTCCTCGGCTCGCATCTGTTTGTAAATTACTCGTGTAATCCCAGCAATTTTTCGGGACATTTCCCTTTTATTAATTACAAGCCTCCGAGGTCCTACGCTGAAACAGCCCGCCGAGAGGCACGGCAAAGAAAGAACGGGTGAAACGGTCGGTTGGAGAACGTGTCGAATAAAATAGTCTGAACGACCTTTCGAGAAAGCGAAAATCAGGTGTGACTTGAAAGCCTTTCTCCGACTCTCTCTCCTCCCTCCGTCCCGCCCTCTTTTTCTCCGTGGCTGCTCTTACTTTTTCACCCTCCTCTCGTATTAGGCCAGGCATGGTCGGAGACGTCTTCAATGCTTGCGGAGCGTAAAAACCCCCCATCTTCATATTTACTATCCCGTTTGATCTTTTACTTAAACGAATATCTCGGAAGATCGCACAAGAATAACAATAAATTCCAACAATCGTGAAATAATTGTGCAATTTTTACAGTAAGCGATGCATACATTTTTACAAGCAGGTAGAATCACAACATTTGTTAATTTATTTGAAAATAACATAAGGATGTCTCGAGGCTAAATACCACAAAAGAAAAACAATTTGACGAGGAAATAGTAACGGGGTAGAACACAATAAAAAGTATCAATCTAATCACATACGAATCTATTTGCGAGAGATTTTTATTTTTAAGTGTAACGCGGAATAATGTGTAAAAGTATTTGCTCTAATTTTACAATGTACATTATTGTACGTACATATAGGAAAAGGTTGAAAATAAGTAAGTACATTCAGTATTTTCCAAAAAGTGTATGAAATATTGCGATGCGTAGCAAATGATGGAAACAAATGACTGAATGACATGGTTGTTAACTTTATAATTTAAATAACGATGATTCTGCAACTTGAAAACGTCACATAAATAGTACATAAATTGTATTATTTATTCGACGTTTATTTTTATCATATACATTCAATTGTAATTACAAACAAGCGAACAGTTCTTCAATTCGTTTATTTGTTAAAGAGATATTATTGAAGTATTATTTATTCGGAGTTTATTTTCATCGTACACATTGGAATGTAATTTCAAATAAGCAAACACTTCTTGAACTCGTTTATTTTTAATTTTATTTATTTAATCGGTTCGTGGCAAATTATTGTTTTTTCGGTGCTCTTTAAATCTTAAGCAATGGACCAGTTGTTACTGGTTTCTCTCGTCTCGCTCCGTGTATTCAAGTAGCACAATCACCTTTAGACGAGGAAAAATTGGTGATTTTCATGATTTTTTAAAAAGAAATTATTTCTTCACCATTTTTGAGACTTACGATATGTTTCATAACTACTTTTGGCTGTTACATGGTATGTTTTTTTTTTATTAATCTTTTAAAATGGTGGACGTATAGCAAGGTCTTCTAAACGGGCTACGGCGGATGTTGTCAGACGGCGTGACACGTAGCGTCGGTGGTATTAATCTGAATGAAATCAACGAAGTTTTTTCTTTTATTAACACTCATACACAGAATATGAACCAAGAAAAAGTGAGAAATGTCAAACATCGAATAAATGGTACGCTTTGAAAGAAACTATTGAATTATCCGACAAAGGCTACATATTGCAATAAAAAAGTACTTTTTTATTTACAAAAACATTTAGGGTCATGTTTTAGACACTAATGTCAAAAAGACGTATACCAAATTTTATCAGAATCGGTCGATTAGTTTTCTAGCTATACGTCACGCCAGTTTTGAAAATGCAGTTTAGAAGACCGTGCCATACCTCCGCCATTTTTAAAGCTTAATAAGATTTTAAAACAACCCCTAAGGGGTTTTTTGGCGACTCCCAATAGTTTTCGAGATATTGAATTTTTAAGTTTTTTTTTAACGCGCGCCAACTATATCTATACAGTCGAATCTTGGCATAACAAATCTCTAGGGAAGGTAACTCGTTACATCGAGTTTTCGTTATATCAACAACATGTTCGTTAAAATGTTCTTTGAAATAATATATATTAGTCCTATAAATATAGAGATATTTTTCAAAGAAAGAAAGGTTTAAATTGGAGCAATTTTTACAAGCAATTAGTAATTAGAGCACAATGTATATTATTATGTTGTTGTATCAAGGTTTCGGGTGTCTGTCGGAAGGGAATGGACAAATATTTCTTACATCGAGGTTCGACTGTATCTGCTGCATATCCGTTTATACCTATATATGTTATCGCACTCTCCTCCTTGTCCGAATAAACCCAAAACAAAACAAACAACCCCAAACAAACCCAAAAACTATTGCGCGTCGTCAAAAATCCCTTTAGAGTTTGTCTTAAAATATTAAAATTCAGGTTTGTGCACAATTTCAGCTCGATGGGGGGGGGGGGGGGGGGGGTCAGAACCTTACCCGAAACATACCCTAAGGTTAACAAATAATAGAGACATTTTACGTTAAAAAAAAATAAATAATGAAAATCAGCAGATTTTTTTTTCTTGCCAAAAGGTATCTCCTCCCTTAATTATTTCCCGATAATAATCGAAGAGTTATCCAAACGCGCGTATCATTATTACACATCGTTTCCCTAAACATTGCACTTGAACGTCCTATAACCTTCCGTTAGACTTGAGCTTTCCGGATCATTGCTAGGAGATTTTGCGAGGCCTAGATATATCGCGTACGCGTAGGATGTGACAGGCGTGTGTATCTGACAAAATCGAAGCACGGGAAGACGAAGGCGTGGGGAATCAAGTGGGCAAAAGGGTGAAATGGCTGTGATAGTGCGAGGGAGAAAGACGAAGGGTTAGGAATCGCGAGACAGAATGTACGTGAGATTCAATTTTGAACTGGAGCTGCGAAGCCTGTCAATATACGATATGCGCTGTTAATGGATATCGAGCTCGAAGTAGATGCTCCAAGTTCGAACCGGACCAACGGTGAACTTGAAGTTGGGACTTGGAGATTTACCTGTAGGTGTCGGACGGAACGACTCTCTCAGGTTCCTCTTTTCCTCTCCATCTCTTTGTAAATTAAACCTGAGACGGACTAGTTTGCTATCTCAACTGGACATATGTCGTACTTTGTTGGTATGTAAAGGTCAGAGTGGGCGTCGAGTGAGGCAAACTATTTTCACCCTCTTAAGGAATCATCACAGTGTAATGGCTCGAAAAAGCTGATTTGCGGGATTTTTTTTCCGATGGTTAAAATACGCCAATCAGTCGGTTTTTTAAATGACAAATCAAAGCACTCAAGAAGAACAGAAAATAAATTTTTAAACGTTTATTTTTTTACATTTTTTTAACGGTTGCAAATGTCTTCGAAAAAAGGTGTCCTCACGGTGCACACGGTGTGGCCGTAAATATGGTCTGAAACAAAATTTGTAACAAGATTATTGATCAGTATGCGAGCCGCTATCTTGCTATGGAGGTTTTTTAAAAATAAAAATTGACAAAATGTCGGCGGTTTTTAAAAAAAGTTTTTAAAACCGCAATTAATCTTTTTTTCGACAGTTTTTCGTTAAAAAGAATATGGAGATTAAAAAAAAGCTTTTATAGCAAGATCAAGAATGGCGTGAAGAATGTTGTGTCAAATTTTGAGACGGATAGCTTGAAAACTCTTGAGAGTGTACACCGTTTTGGAAAACATTTCGAGAAAAAAGCCTTTAAAATTTCGAGTACCAAGTTTTCACATAAATTGTCTTCTTACGATCAATCAGCGATGTCAGATCAAAATGCAAAAAAAATCGATTTTTTGAAAATGTTGCACTGTGATGATCCCTTAACTTTCGTAGCGGATCTTTTCTCTTTTCTCGAAGATATATTTCTTCCCTTTCCACAATCTTTAGATAAAAATACCCCGGAAAACGAGTCCTGCGAGAGCATGTATGTTTAACGTAAAGTTTGTTACAACTGCACAGATTGCATTTGAACGAATTTTTAATATAGGCACTGATTTCCTTTGTAAAAAAAAAACTCGTAGTAATTGACGACCCGGCATTTAATTCGAATTTTACTCGAAATTTAATTGTCATCTGAAATTGAGAATTCAACTCAGATTTCAATACCTTTCGTTCATTATTTTTATTGATCGAAATAGTAGATATTTCTTGATATAACGCGCGATGAACTTATTTTTAGTCTCCCTCTGTTTTTCGCTCTCTCCTCTCTTTCTCCGTCCCTCTCTACGCTTGACATCGCCAGCCCTCTTTTTTTGTTTATACACTAGAGTTTAAAATACCGCAAGCACCTCTCCTGATGGAGCACGTGGGGACTGCTCCAAAAATCCTCAAATTCGCCCAAAAATGGACAAAATTGATAACTGGGTAAAAATTGCGTTGAAAAGAGTTTCATGATCATCCAGAAAATTGATTAAAATGTGCAAACATTGTACAACTTTTTCTCTTCAATTAATAAAACTGACATCGTAGAATTCAAACTTGTATTTATGGAATTTTTGAAAATAAAGATGCCCATGCAGAAATGTTTTGGGGACTCCCCAGATCCTACCAGATCCCTATGGGGATTTGATAGGGACGCCCCAAGTAAGGAGTCCACACTGGAATCCAAATAGATTTGTTGGGGATTCCCCAGATTCTACCAGATCCTTATGGGGATTTGATAGGGACGGCCCAGGTAGGGAGTCCACATTGGAATCCAAATGTATTTGTTGGGGACTCCTCAGGTTCTACCAGATCCTTATGGGAAGTTGATACGGACACCCCAGGTAGGGAGACCACATTGGAATCCAAATGGATCCTGGGCTGTTTCCAGATGAACGTGGTTTGAGAATTTTTTACTTGAAATTATATAAAATGGGATTTCGCGACGCTCTGTAAAAAATTATTCTTTGATGGTCCCGTGCACAGATTTGCTTGAGAGTTTCAAGATGCACCAACGTGTTTCTAGGAATTTGTTCGGATATCGAATACTACAATATATAATTATATTCTTTAGTAACTTCTTTACTTTAGTGCTTACCCATATTGTATATTTATAGTTTGTTATGGGCTAGTTTTTTTTATACGAATAAAAAAACTTGTTATAAATTTTAATATGCACACTTTTTGAATTTTTAATACTTGTGCGCATAAAAATTTGTTTTGGACGTGACGGCAATCGGGTTACGATTGCGTCTGCGGTTTATCGCTGTGGGTGTGGAGTTTTGTTAGAGCGGCTTAAATGAGGTTTTAAAAGAAAATTAAATGTAAGTATGAAATCATATTTTTATAAACATGATATCTATTACACATTCGCTTAAGTTTGTAGCCCGTAACAGTAATTTCCACCCGACCCGGTGGATTTTTCATCGGAATCCAATAGGGATTCCCCATCGGGATCTAACAGGGATTCCTTGTCGGGAGCCAATAGGAATTCCCTATCGGGATCCAATAAGGATTTAGAAAATCGCTTCCGATAAAAGAAAGACGTCGGGCGATAGAATATAAGCGGCGCAGGGTACATATATATTCGTGTCGTCGTTGAAAAGCGCGCGATGATCGAGTTACTGCGCAATCGCGATCGTAAGATTGGATGGAACCTATGTTACTACCGATGAAGCGCTGCTGTGCTGTGGGAAAGCAATCGCTAATTTCAAAGATTGGGATGGCCGCCGACCTGCTCAACCTCAAGCGCAACCATAACCTGATTGCCGTTACGTCGGAAAGAAAATTCCATGCGCACAAGTATTTTTATTTAATAATAATATAAAATGTGTATCAAAAAACGTTGCAGTAAAAAAAGTATTCGTTTTTAAGTATTTACAATATAAAACGTATTCATATTTCATTAAATACAAAAAGTATATGGCATTGAAGTTTGCATCGTTGGAACGCAACGAAAGTCCCTTTTTACCTTTTTTTTCCATATTTTTATTGTCATAGAAGATCTTTGTTATACATTTATATCGTAAATCGCTAAATATTTTTTTTAAATGGTTAAAGGATTTTTGTAACCAAAATCTGCCAAAAAAATTTTTTAATAATTCAAAAGCATTAATGTTTGTTGCATTCCAATGATGCAAGCATCAACCTTATTAAAGTGTTTAAATTTTATATAGTATGAAAAGTATTCAAAGAATATCCCGCCCATAACTGCACAAGTATTTTTAAAAAATTCATAAAGTATAAAAAGTACTCGAAGATATAGATATAAGATATAAGTATTCGAAGAATACTATACAAAGCAATATAAATATTCAGTATGGGTAAACAATTTAAAAAAAAACAAAATAAGTATATTGTGGTATTCGATATGTACTCCTTTGTAAACAATAAATTGATCTCTTTAGTGTATCGATGCTTTTATTTTTTGTAGCATTTTGGGCTTACAGAATGCGATATGATCGATCAAGCATCGTATCGGATTCCGTTCAATACTGTGGGGAAGCTTTAAGATTCTTACATTGGATTCCGATGGGAAATCCCTATTGGATCCTAATAGGGAATTCCTATGGAATCCCGATGGGGAGTCCCTCTTGGAATCCAATGTACGAGCGTGACGTTTCCTGATAGGGATCCAATGGGGTATCCCGTTGGATCCCTATCAGGGAGTAGGGAGAAGTAGGGGAATCCTATAGGATTCCAAACATAATTTCTACCTGGGTGCGTTTGACATTTTGTCCATTTCTGTGGGGGCTGTAGGTAATTATGTAACCTATGGAATTGCATCACATGTAGATCCGTAGGTTTACGGGACGTCGTTAGGATCGCGAGGGGCCTGCGGCATAACAATTCCTCATATATCAAAACACACATCCCAAATATGATAATCTTGTTCATATAAAATCCATACCCCTAGGAGCATGATTAAAAATCATAGCCCGAACTTCTCAGTTCGGGAATAAAAATACAATAATAAACTATTAATTACTGGCAAAGTTACGCACGTTTGTTAGGACGTGAAGTGTGTTGACGAGATGGTGAACGACGGAAAATGTCTTCGAAATGGGCATGGTGTATATTTGAAAATTCTTTCAATTTTTCGCGACTATAGATCCGGAGAACACCGAGACGGCGGATCTTCAGAGAAAGCTGGAAATGCTGAACAATACGATGGACCAGGAGGCAAGGGCTGAGCAGGCTCGTCGCCAAATATTGTACAATATAGGCCACTGTGAGTATTTTTTTTTCGAGAATGCGGTATATATTTGTATAAATATGGGACCTTTCATAAGACCACTAAAATTTTTTTAACATGGATAAATATTGATGAGCAAAGATGCTACAATTAATTCAAGGTGGCCAATGTCAATAAAAGAAGAATGCTTTTTATTGGAACCAAATCCCTACAGAATTACAATTGCTACAGAATTTTTATTAATTTCCGGAAATCAAGCTTATGGTGTTGAAGCTTGCATCGTTGGGACACAACGAAAGTTCTTTTTGACATTTTATTGCCCATTTTTTGTATTATTAAAGGAGATCTATTTGTTATAGAATTTACTGTAGATCGCTTGAATAATCACAGATAATATGTTCTGTAAAAATGGTTGGAGGATTTTTTAAGACAAAATCTGCCAAAAGAGATTAAAGACATTCGAAAATTTTCGGAGCAGTGTTGAAATTCTGAACTTTGAATGCTCCGACGGTTTAAAATTTCTAATTTTAATATTCCCAAATAGAAGATGGGCCGGGTTGAAATTCCAAACTTTGAATGATCAGAACGCTCGAAACTCCGAAGGAATTTTACACGAAAAACCAAAACTCCGAAAATCTGAACACCGCATCAAAATAATTCGGCCATGGAAGTGTTAAAAGTTTCAAAATTTTCCATAAATTGACGAATTATTTCAAGGATGTTTTTTGTTCGAAAAGTTAATTTACGTCAATTATGAAATTCGTTTAGATGATGTTATTTATACGTTCTACATCATTTATAGTCAACTGTGTAGACTTTTGGTGCCATGGTCTTGACATGGGGGCCGGGTTGAAATTCCGAAGTGCTCCGACGGTTTAAAATTTGCAATTTTAATGTTCGTAAATTACAAGTTTTGTCAAAATCATGCCAGCAAAAGTCTACACAGTTGACTGTAAATTATGTAGCAAGTATAACATTGTCTAGACAAATTTCAAAATTGAAGTGAAATCACTTTTTAATAAAAAAAAAATATTGAAATAATCCGTCGATTTATCGATATGCTGAAACTTTTAAAACCTCCATAGTCGAATTATTTTGACGGTGTTCAGATTTTCGGAGTTTTGAGCGTTCTGGTAATTCAAAGTTCGGAATTTCAACCGGGCCCCAAATTTTTGTTGCTTTCTAACGATGCAAACTTCAACCTAGTGAAAAAAATGATATAAATCAAGACCCGTCGAGATGTCATAAAACTCCCCATTCATGATTACCCCGCATCTCTTGGCTAGTCCTCCATTTCTCGGGCCCTTTAGCAATCTCAGAAAACAAGAAAATGTCCACGGGTGTCTCGTACAAAATTGTACCGCGGCTGCACAATCGTCTTCACTTATATCAACCGCGATCAAAGTAACAAACATATGGCAACGGCTTCTTTCTACTTTCAGGAGCCCCCGAATCCATTGCCAATTTTCGTAGTCAGAACTCAATCGGAAAGACCGCTTCTGAACAAAAAATGCCACGAGGATATTTTTTTTCACAATAAGTATTTTCTTACAAGGAAAGGTTGCCAGATCGATCTCTGCGATTTCGATGAAATTTGGCATGCCTGTAGAATGGGTAAAAATAGGCGACATGTATTTTTTTATATCTGCGGCACCGGATTTTTTAGGGGTGAAACGTACCCTCGAAAATAGGAGTGTTTTTCGTGTTTCGTGGACAACGTTATCGTTCGCATCTCGAATGTATAGTACAAAAAACAATAAACATTGTTGCAATTTGAGATTTTTTCATATCTCGTACCGTTAAAACGTTATCGACGGAAAACGAGAAACACCCCTATGTTCGAGGGTGCGTTGCAACCCTTAAAAATCGGGTTCCGCTGATATAAAAAGATACGAGTTGCCTATTTTTACCCATTCTACAAGTATGCCAAATTTAAGTGAAATCGGAGAGACCGACCTCGCAACCTTTCCTCGTTAGAAAACTACCCCTAGAGCAGAATGCACTGCTTCAGGCTTTGCGTTCTTATCCACTTATCTGTAATGTATCGTGAGTAAGCAATAACATGTTCCTTCGTGATCGGAACATTTCTACTTTGTCGACCGCGCCTTTGAAGCTTTCACGGTCGGTAAGTCAACCCCTAAACATCGCAAGCAACCCCATTTGACAATCCACGCGATCCTTATCTTCTCACGCATACTTTTCACCCTAGCAATTCCTTGTACCGTAAAAGTAAATCTGTTTTACCAGCAACGTGTCTTTGCGCACGGATTCGATAAGTGATCGAGACACGCTTGCAAAAATATCAGGAATGTTGAGCTCAAAACTTTGCCAGGTTTTTCACTCATGAGGAAACGTTGCGAGGTCGATCTCTCCGATTTCGATGAAATTTGGCATGCTTGTAGAATGTGTAAAAATAGGCGGCTCGTATTTTTTTATATCTGCGGAACCCAATTTTTAAGGGGTGAAACGCACCCTTGAATAAGGGTGTTTTTCGTTTTTCGTCGAAAAAATTATCCTTCTCAACTCCAATGTACACGAAAAAATAAACATGGTTGTGATTTGAAATTTTTCATATCTCGTACCGTTAAAACGTTACCGACGAAAAACGAAAAACACCCCAATTTTTGAGGGTACGTTTCAACCCTTAAAATCGGGTTCCGTGGATATAAAAAAATACGTGTTGCCTATTTTTGCCCATTCTACAAGCATGCCAAATTTAAGCGAAATCGGAGAGATCGACCTCGCAACCTTTCCTTGTCAGCATGGCGCGCTTTTTCGTCCTATGTTTTTGTTCTGTCTAATGTGGACGCTGATTCTTTCCAGCCGGTTACTCCGAAGATTCGGATTACACGTCCGACCTGAATTATCCGGTTTGTGGACAGGGTGCCAATAGCTCGGCCTCGCAATTTCGTACCGCCGCCAATCAGTTGGCGACTCCTCAACGATCACTCGAAACATCCAGGGAAAATAGTTACGAACGGGATGATCATCAGGTATTCAAATTTTCCATGAGTTGACAAATAATAACGAAATACCCACACACATAGATCGGCTGATCTATTAAACGCTAATTTTAGGGTGATTTAGCTATTGATAATTTCTTAATGGTGGATATTTTTGCTAGATACATAGAATATCTCAATTGATTTTTCAAGTTCAATTTTTTGTTTCTAAACATGGTAAGTTTTAATAAGGTTTTAGAATTCAAAAAATATTCCCGTCATTTACAGACTATGACATTTAAGTATGACATCAAATTACTAGATTGCAATTTGAAGCAGTGCTGTATTTTTACTTTCACTCGCAGACAGATCGGCTGATTTGTTAAACGCTAATTTTAGGGTGATTTAGCTATTGATAATTTCTTAACGGTGGACATTTTTGTCAGATACATAGAATACCTCAATTGATTTTTCAAGTTCAATTATTTGTTTTTAAACATGGTAAGTTTAAATGAGGTTTTAGAATTGAAAAGATAATTTTAGGATGATTTAGCTATTGATAATTTCTTAACGGTGGACATTTTTGTCAGATACATAGAATATCTCAATTGATTTGTGAAGTTGATCTTTTGGTTTCTAAACATGGCAAGTTTTAATGAGGTAATAGAATTGAAAATACATTCCTGTCATTTTTAGACTATTGCATAGCTAATTGAATGCTATTTTCGGCTATTATATTTAAGTTTGACGGTGAATTACTGCATTGCAATTTAAAAGTACTATATTTTTACTCTCACACACACATACAGATTGGTTGATCTATCAAACGTTAATTTTAGGATGATTTAGCTATTGATCAAGTTTAATTTTTTGTTTCTAAACATGGTAAGTTTCAATAAGGTTTTCGAATTTTAAAAACATTCCTGTCATTTTCAGACTATTACATTTAAGTTTGACATTGAATTACTACATTGCAATTTTTAAGGGATGAAAAAAATAGCATTAACATAAGAGGAAAACGAGTTGGTACCTAATTTTGGGGAATTTTTCAAAGAAACGTACTTACCATAACTCGAAATTGTTAGACTTTGGACTTAAGGTAACCTAGGTTAGGTATGTTCCTAACAAGGTGACCTAATACCCTGTATATTATACATATTTATGTACATAACGTAAATTCACATTTTATCTTGATAAAAAGTGAATTGACAACATTAAGGGGCCAGTCCACTTTGGAGCCACGAAAAAAGGCTATTTTCGCGATTTTTTTGAGGATTTTATAAAAGATATGAATATATACAAGTTGTTAGGCTTGATAAATAAAGTCTTGAAATACATTTTTTTTAAATTTATCCATTTTTATTCATTTTTAAGTACAAAAACTATAGTTTAACGTAACGCCTCAAAAATAGGTGAGCTAGGTAGCTCCATCACAACTCGGCAACGGCTTGTCTGAAACAAAAAAATCAAAGTCCATTACATTCAGTATGACACCAGCTAGAAAATGACCCTCGGATATAAAATTTTATATATAAAAAAAATGGCAGATCAAAAACGAAAAAAGTAAAAAAAACGCGTTTTTTCGCAGTTTTTCGCAAAAAAGAGTGAAAATCAAAATTTTTAAACCTTTGAGAATCTTCTTGTTGCGAATCATGTTTACAATATGTGGTTCAAATTTCAAGAGAATCGGTTTATTCGTTTTATCGATACGATGGAGCTAGATTTTGAAAAGGTTGTTTTGAAAAAAACGCGTTTAAAGTTTATATTAGGAAAAACTTTTACCTAAACTCGATCGGCAATTCTTGCACCGTACAAAATCCCTTCTGATTGCTCATCATCGTCGATCTCTTCGGGTAGTGCTTGCTTTCGATTTTTTTTTAAATTTTCAAAGTGGACTGTCCCCTTAATTACTGACTGGGCTATCCTGAAGGGAAGCTCCACAGATTTATCGTTCTTAGACTTGTGCAACGATCCTTGAAATTCATTTTTTAATCACGTTAGTAAATAAATATAGATTGCGAATATATTCTGTCGTCTGATATTTGTCCATGATAGTCTGTAGGGCTTCTGTTGTCTCGTGACAACGAGTCATGGAGTCGGAAAAATAACGATGATTTGCAGTGAGTGGATTTGTAGCGGATACGAAAAAAATGTTCGCAGATCCCTACGAGTGTTGGTGGTCGACGGGCTATTGGTTATAGCGGCCGTGGACATAGTCCTAGGTACGACGAGCCTTATCCCGGTGAAGGTCCTCTACAGAGGTATTCCACTCAGCAAAGTGCCGAGTCTTCCGAGCCACTCTTCTACAATAGTCGACCGAGGCACTACAAGGAATACAGGCAAGTTTTTATGTGCACAGTATTATTTTTATTAGTTCTTTGTTTATTTCGTAAGTGTATTTTTCAAATTTGCCTTTATTCAACCAATAATCCATATGATATTCAGCTAAATTTAGAGACCTTGTAATGTCAATAACAATTGTATTATTTGCTCGACGTTCATTTTTATCATACACATTGAAACGTGATTTCAAATAAGCAAACAATTCTTAAAATGATCGGTTTTTTATCGCAAGATAGTAAAAATTATAGGTTTATGGCGCAATTATAGTGTGCACTTTTAATTAACTTTAACAGCTGTATATTTTAATAAGTATTTGATGTACTCAGACATTTTGGATGCAATTTTTTTTAAATTATTTTATTCCTTCGGTTAACTTTGTTTTCCTGACGATTTTTCACCGCTTTTAATATGGTGTATTTGTTATTCATTTGGGTGAGTGTATCTTCTTATACAGATATGTTCGGGGTAATTCTGTATATAAGTGACTTTTTCGAAAAATGAGATGAACATTTTTTGCCCACTTTCTCATTTATTTGGTTATAAATGATGATATTCATTTATACGTTATATAAATTATGAAGTCGTGATAAAGTAGGGGACTTTTGAACATTTCGACGCGTAAATTGAGTTTGATTGGGTTTAAAAAAATACACATTACTTTTTAACGATTTTTTACTCGGAAAAATTTGTTAATGAAAAATGTCCGTTTCCCCCGACTGAATATCATAATTTATGATGATGGGATTTAATAAGGACATTTAAATGAGGAAATGGAAAAAAATTTTTTTTCGGAAAAGTCACTTATCTCACGAATTACCGTTTTCGGTACCGCATGAATTCAATGTACATCTTATAATTACGACGGATCGAATCTGTATCATTCGTTGTATAATTACTCGATCTACTTTATATTCAAATTCGAATTGAAAATGACGAAATTTCAGAATAGATAACAGGTTTAGCATTCCTTTTCTGATCCATATTTTCGTCCCATTTTTCGTATAATTTAATTTTATTCAACACATGAAAAAACTACATATCAAAAAAAAAATTGAAACACTCCGCAATGGAAACACACGAGAATACGACGTTTTATTGATTTGTTCTCCCAATTTTCCAAATACAGACGACGGAAGCACACGTGGGATTACGAGGACAGGTACGACGAGATTTACTTTCATTTAATTTTTTTCTCTCACGTGCCACGGCGATCTCTCACGTACATTTTAATTTCACACTTCCATACCTTCACGGAACAATATATGCGAGGATAACTGCAACTTTTTCCGCTGGAACCTCTCATCCATGCTGTACTTGCATTTCTTGCGTATCTACATTGATTGATTACAAGTTGATCATGCATACTTTGTAAAGAAGAATAAAAGAATTTTGTTCTCAAAATACATTTCTCCGTAGGAAAAGCTAGTGGAGAGCTATGACGGATATTGATATAGATTTCAATCCAAAAAAAATTGTTCTCGACTTTTATTGTATTGCCAAGGTGCAGAATAGTTTAAAATAGTTCTTATAAAAATATTATCACATTAATGAGATTAGCAAAAAATGCTGTGTAGAATGAGTGAATAGTTTGTCGAAAATCATTTAATTTTCCATTCACCACGTTAAATTAACAATTCCATGGAATTCATAACTCTTAAGGGGCTAAGTTTACCTAGACGCCCGAAAAAAATGGCAAAATTCCGATTTTTTCTAGGAAACCGTTGGTGAAAAAGAAACGCATTTTTGTAACATAAAGGTACATATATTTAGAGCCTTTTAAAAAAATCACGACAAAATTCAGAAAAAAACGGGTTATTCGAGTCAACAATAAATACGAATCATTGACGATCGTAGATGTTTAAAATCGCTGTTTAAATAAAGTGGCGACGAATTGAAACTCGCGCATACAAAATCTATGAAAAAAAAAACGTAATTTTTACGTACCGTACAATGGGGTTACTTTAAACAGGTGTTGAAAGTTTTTTGTAGAAAACATTTTTCTAAGATCCTAAATTCCAACTTTTTTGCTCCAATTGAACAATGTGTCCTTTGGCTATCAAATGTATAATAAAGTCAAGTTCCAACACCTTCCCACAATTATATATATATATATATATATATATATATATATATATATATTTTAAAGTTTTTAAGTAAGCTCGAGTGTGGGGTTTCTTTGACAAGGCATTGAAATGCAACTTATGTCAAAGTTACTTGCTTGCTTTGACATAATTTTGATAAAAAATTGAATGTTTATCCATTATACATGGAATTAAATGAAAAAAAACGATTTCTTACAATAAAATTGTCATCTTATTTGGCGAAACATTTTACATAAAAATATCAAGTACGTAGGGTACTATTATAGGCACTCAATCAGTCTCATAACTATCATTGAGATCAAAACAAACTCCAGCAATATTATAACAAACTTGAACACCAAATTTAAACACATTTAAATGCGCACACATTTGAATCGTATTTTGGCGCTCTTAGTAGCCTCAAAAACGGTAAAAGTCACCCTTAATGCCAATTTAACCTCTTTTCACGGTAACTATTAAAAAATTAAGATCGACTCTGGAAACGTGAGGTCGTCAACGACCTTTGAATTGTTCTCATCGTATCTCCTGTAAATTTGGAAATAATCCATCACGTGGTTCTCGAGGTATCATGTCCACCAACTTTGAAAACAGTATCATCTGCCGGCGCAGCGGCCATGTTTTAGTTGTTTTTTTGTATTTTTTGGTGATTTTTTTCAGAGCTCTCAATATTAACCTTTGCGTTAAAATCTGCGTTTCTTTTTCGCCAACCGTGTCCTAGAAAAAAAAATCGAAATAAGGCCATTTTTTTGGACCTTCAGGTTGACGTAGCCCCTTGGCCATTTTTTTTAAATTCTCTGCAGTTTTCTGTCTCAACAATATCATTTAAAAAATATAACTTTTGAAATATGCATACAAGCTTTGATCCATTCAATCTTTTGCAAGAGGGTAATATGTTTTTCTTTTTGGCTCTCGTTGCCTCCCGAATAAGATTCCGAAAATCCCGAACCTCCGATCGAGCCGAAATTTTGCGCAAACCTTCCTTTTAACATTTCAAGACTCTAATATTTGTTTTCGGAAACTTTCTCTCTCTCTCTCTCTCTCTCTCTCTCTCTCTCTCTCTCTCTCTCTCTCTCTCTCTCTCCCTCGCTCTCTCTTGCTGGCTCTCGCCCGTAAGCAATCTCATGTATGCGAGCGATATGCATAGCTCGCTCGAACGCATAGTTTCGATCGAATCGTTGCGCATTATTCAACATTGCTCGTTTCCTCGACAATACGTGAGCCCGATCGCTTCTCCTGGAATAATCCCAGTGCGTGTACACAAATTACGGTACACGCTAACCACTATTGTACATAATAGTCCACCAATGTATGTCCATTTGCCGGCATAACAGCTATCATTCATCTATCACGCGATCGCTATCAATCGCCGAGTCTCGGTCGTGCACATCGTCATACAAATCGTGTATTCATAATTTTTACACATGACACTATAAATACTCTCGCACCAACTACTAACAGCGTCCATACTATTTTATTTGTTTTTATGAAAAAGAATCCATAATCGCTAGCAAAGATTTTTTTTACCATGATGAATAATATGTTAGTGTACTCGGAGTAGTGTGACATCGTTAAAATCAATCCACGGTATATTCATCAGGAATAGATGCATGGGCGATAGTTTTGTTCATCGAGAAGTTACCCTCCAGGAGCCACATCGAGCCATTAATTTCATCCTTGCATTGCGAGACCGAGACATCGCTCTGAGAAAATATATATTTTTTTTACGAAAGATATTACCGCACGTTAAAAAATGCATTCGTAAATTACAGTCAGGATGGTTGGTACAGTGAGGGTTACGATTATCCCGGCACGAGAGTCGACGAAACAAAGATATACAGCGATACGGAGTACTATCCTAGCACGACGACCAGCACATCATCCAGAAGAAGAAGTAAGCGTTTCTTTTGATAAAAAGTATTACCAACATTTTTACAAGCGCTTGGTCCGCCTGGTGTTTTGTTAAAAATTTCGTTGTAGGGACAGAAAGAAAGACAGAATTTGGATTCAATCATTTGTCACAGAAATGTAATGTTGGTGACTGATGTCGTTTCAGCAATATTTAGAATTTAGCGAAAATGTCGTTTTCACCGGAACTTTCTCAATTTTTGCGATATCTGGTTACATTTGTGTCCAAAATGACGTTAACATGTTTTCAATATGTCTTCATGATGTGAACTTGGTCGAATGTTGAATATTCGAACAATCTTTTATACGCAAATGGAGCGTTATAGTAAAAATGTTAAACTCTAATTTTGTGAAAATTGGAGAGAGAGTTCACTTTTTTAAGGAATTTAAACTTTCAATAAAATATTTGCACGATATAACTTTCTCAAAACCTGAGATACTTAAATATTTTCTCGCTCATTAGTAGAGTATTGTGATAGAAGTGATTTTAATTTAGCGAACATCAGCAAAGAAGGTACAATTTGAAGTGCGTTTCAATTCAGTGGATAATTGCATTCCAATTATTTAAATAATTTCCGCTAAGATTGGTGTAAAATAATTTTATTTGGAAAATCGGTGAATGATTGTAAAAATGGAATTACCCGAGATAAAATCTTGTCCGTTGCTTTCTCATTAATTCGTTTCAACCCCAAAGCTGACCATGTGAACAATTGTTTTCGTCACATCTACGAGAAAGCCAATATTGAAAGGCATACTCGTGATATTGATGTATTGGGGATTCAAATACAGACGTACTTGTAGGGATAAAATTGTGTAAGCTTAAGGGGTCTCCTCACTTTAGACGCTAAAAAAGGCTATTTTCATGAATTTTTTTGATATGTTTTTATTATAGGTATTGATATAAAAGTTGTTAAACTTCATAAATACACTTTCGAAATACATTCAAAACATTTTTTTAAATTTATTTATGTCACTATTTACAGACGAAAATGGTAGTTAAGAAAATGTCGGATTTTGATCGTTTTTTCAGTCAAAAGTATTGCTTCGAACAAAAAAATTGTCATCGAATGCCACTGTTAAAGTCATAGGGAATGTTTTGCGGTTTTCAAAACCCTACTTTGATTCCCTGTACGATCATTATTTCCCGAGTTATTGATTGTCAAAGTTTAGTAGGACTTTTTTGCTTTGACCGACGATATCTCCGCAGCAAATCATCGTACACACTTTTGAGGACGTCAAATTAAAGGGCATTACATTTTATAAAAGAGCTTTGCGGTGGAATTTCAAAACAAAACAAAATGTGAAGCCCGTAGACCTTTTTGAAGAGAAGCAATAATTTGGAATTTTTTTTTCGGTAGTCGTCTTAGGATTACTCCGAAATCGTCCAGGACAAAACAAAATGTCATAGCCAGATCCAAAAACTAGACACTTGGAGCTACAATTTGCTTTTTTTGTTGCTGTGCGACCATTTTCTTCCGAGTTACATCCTGTTGAAAATCAACCAAAAATTTGGAATTTTTTGTTTATCCCTTAATTTCTGTGACTAGTGCATAAACCTATCAAAAAATTCATGAAAATAGCCTTTTTTAGCCTCTCAAGTGCGAATACCCCTCAATTGAAACTGCTTGTATGTTCAGCTTTGGTACAATAGTTTCACCCTAAAAATCATATGTTGAAAAAGTCAAACTTCCTTAAAATCTAAACCCCTTCACTAATTTTCGCAAAAATATATCTGAACATTTCTTGTATCTCTATTGATGTATACAAAAGTAATTAGATATCTCAAAACTTATGACAGCTATAGCGTCGAACATCATTTCTCTCAAAATGAAAACTATCTTCAAATCTAAAGCTTCCATAAATATTCACGAAATTTATTTTGAACATACTTCGCAATATACTCTATCGGTGCGCAAATGAAAAATCAACCCGTTATCTAAAAAACTATTGAATTTTATGGTCGGTAAAAAAAATGCTTCCCCATGCAGACGTTTGTTTCAATTGTCATTCGTTGACCTTTTGGAACATCCTGAACACATCTTCATAAAAATCACGATTTTTTTGCGCAATCAAATGTTTTACAATGCGCAAGCGAAGAAGTTTTTCCATTATTTTTACCAAAACAATTGAATGCATCAGTAGGCTTGAAAATAAATTACAAAGACGAGGAATGAAAAAAAAAACAGGATAGAAAGAGACGAGTTAGTAAAAAAATGTCTTTTTTCTACAGGTGCGCACCGAAGACCATCGTTGGAGAGACAAACGACCCTCTACGATGAACAAATGCACTACGGGACCGATGGCTACGGTAGCGACAGCAGGGTTGGAAAAATGAGCGCTACTTATCCCGAGTGTCACACGGACATTCGTCAAAGCGAATATTACGACAGTATAACGGGTTACTTTCATCAAGACGAGAGGTAATTATGTTAACAAACGACTTTTTCCCCATTTTAAGGCGGGATCTACATTTACAGCGATAAAAAAATCGATTTCGTTTTGTTTTCTTTAAAGCAGTCATTCCGTTTTTCACTTTTTCGGGATTTTTTTTTTGACGAACTAAATGAACATACAACTGCGAATTTTTCGCGACGTATTTATTCATATTTTGAGCACACTTTACAATTTTTTCAGCAACTTAGCCACTCATCTGCAAAAAAAGTTTTCTTACGGTGACCACAATTGCGGGCGTTCTGCTTATCCGAAACAAAAAATCAAACGGCATTTTAATCTATGAAGTATAAACTAGTTTCTGAACTAGAATTATTAAAACATATTGAAAGGTACATTTTTGGCATCTTGTTGAACTTTTTTCGGGAATTTTGGTGTTTATACACGGGTTCGTCGACATGAAAAAAAAAAAAAAAAAAAACGTCTCGATGAATCAGAATTGTCCTAGTTTGCAAAGTGTCTACATGAGTACTGAATAATCATTCGAATTTCAAAGGAATTCGTTCGATAGATTTCGAGATATCGTGGTCACCAGTTTGAAAAATACAGTGCTGAAAAAAACGCGTTTAAAGGTTCAAATACGATTATCACCAATAAAATGTTCACTCGCCCTTAATCTGCTATGCCTGGTTCATAAAGTGAACCTTCAGTTTCCTCAAAAATCCTGCAAAGCCGATCATTGCTCCCCGGCATCGGTTTTCGATATTTTGAACCAATCACACGGGATGCCTGCCTTAAGGGGTCTTCTCAGTTTAGACGCTAAAAACAGGCTATTTTCGTGAATTTTTGGATGGGTTTCTATTATAGATATTGATATAAAAGTTGTTGTACTTAATAAATACACTTTCGAAATACTTTTTTTTTCAAATGAATGTATTTATGTAATCCAAACAATATTTAAACTCGTTTTTCTCGAAACAACGTTTTTTGACGTCTTGTTGATAAAATCTTCGAAAGTACTGAACCGATCCTTGTGAAATTTTAACCACATATTCTCTAAAACTATAGCTATAGCGAATATTAAGGATTTTCTTAAATGTTGATATTTACTATTTTTTTCTCTAAAAAACGGTGAAAAAAAACAAGTTTTTTAAATTTTTTCGAAAAATGTCCGCCATTTTGTTATTTTTGCATATAACTAAAATCGTATGATATGCACTATAGCCATTAACATACTGAATTTA
Source organism: Ophion obscuratus (assembly GCA_964007375.1). Taxonomy (NCBI): domain Eukaryota; kingdom Metazoa; phylum Arthropoda; class Insecta; order Hymenoptera; family Ichneumonidae; genus Ophion; species Ophion obscuratus. Next base: position 23,996,143 of record OZ023318.1, on the reverse strand, counting down.
AAACCGTTTGATTTTTTTGTTTCGGATGTTCCATCTCCGAGATTTCATCAATAGCGCAGACCTACAATTTTTTCAGGACATTTTATTAACTACCATTGTCGTTCATAAATAGTGACTTAAATCATTCTTTTTTTAATGTATTTCGAAAGTGTATTTATTAAGTGTAATAACTTTCATATCAATATTTATAATATAAACCTACAAAAAAAATTGGATTTAGAGCGGGCGTAATTTTCAAACCCCTTTTTTCGTAACTGCATTTTCGAAATTGGCGTACAGTATTACTCACAAACTATTAAGCCGATTGAGTTGAAACTTGGTAGAAATGTTCATAATGTTGCTACCTTCTAAATCTTTTTCTTGCAAATGCGTTCCATTTTCTTAAATTTGAATTCTCTTCATTTTAATTACTGTCAAATAGAAACTATCCATGTTCTAACTGAAAAAAAAATTTTATTTTTTTTCTGGCGACTGTCGCGACAACCTTGCTGCGACACTCTGCCAAAGCTCTGCTACTTTCATTATGAATAGATTGAAATAAAATACTATTAAAATATACCTACAGTTTTATAAATGTGGAATAGTTATTTCTTAGTTTTAAAAAACCCTCAAAATTGCTTAATTTTTTCGTGTCTAAATGTAAATCCCATCTTGAACATTTTTCACACATGGAGCATTTTTTTATTGGACTCTAATATGTTTGCAATCATCCGGCAGATACGGCCAGGATGACGAGGACCGACAATGGGACAGCGGGGGGAAATGGTACCTCGGATCTAGCATTTACAATGAGAACAAACGCAATAGAAAAACACTTCCGCAGAGGCCAGCGTCGAGTATCGGTATTCATAGGCCCGAATACAGGCCCACTGTCACGAGACAACGTAGTTACGAGTCTGAAGAACTCGATCATAGGTACGTACCAAACTTAAGGGGCTACGACTACCTGGAGACCCGAAAAAAATGGCCAAAATCCGTTTTTTTTTCTCTGGGAAATGTTTGGTGACAAAGAAACGCATTTTTTACCGCAAAAGTACATATGTTGCGAATCTGTAAAAAAAATACAGAAAAACAACAGAAACATGGCCGCTGGCAGATGACGACATTTTTTTTGCGACGTTTGGCGGTGGACACTCTCCAGCTTGAACGGTTCATCTGAAGTCTAAAAATCAACCGGATTATGCAAATTAACAATAAGTACGAGTCATTGACGATCGTCGATTTTTGAAATCTTCTTTTAAAATAAAATTGCGACGATTTTAAACTCGAGCATACAAAATCTATGAAAAAAAGTCGTCATTTTTACGAAATTATTATAAAATCAAGCGTGATTTAAAAAAAAGTAAGATCGTCGACAACCGTTGAGGGGTTATGTAGGTTCGAAGCCAGAAAAAGCATATTTTCTCTATTAAAAAAAAAAAACATAATATCGAAATTATTTTATTCAAAATGAAACATAAAATGTTGCACATGAAAGAGCAACATTTCAACAATATTTTTTGTTAATTCATAAAAAGATTGGGAAATTCAGCCGGTGGGCCCTGGTTTCCGGAGACCCCTAAAAAAAGGGTCGTCGTGGTGGTCAGAATAACTCATGACAGCTTTATCTGAAATTATAAAACCAATTTTTTTCTGTTATCAGATAAGTGTAGCTCGTGATTGAACGGAGAATTAAAAAAAATGAAATTTGATTTTTTGGCAGAGTTGTATGCAAAATAGTTCAATTTTTGGTACAATTTACTTGTACAATTAGTTGTAATCCAAAAAACCTTCGGTCAATCACTAATCAATGCTATTTTGAAGAAGTGTGCAACATTTCAATAAGATCGGTGCATTAGTTTTTGAGAAATCGTGTCCACCAGCTTCAAAAATGGTATTTTGAGAAAAATGCGATATACCTGCGTCACTCCCGACCGGTCTTTCCCAACGGGGGGAATTCCCAAAGGCTCTCTCTCCAAGACTTTTACTCCGATTGACTCAAAACTTCGGGAGAATATTCTAGACATATTGTATTATTAGATAATAAAACTTAAAAAATGGATTTTTTTGAAATGTTCATACCCACGTAACCCCTTAAATGTTTCTCATCGTATTTCCTATAAATTTGGAAAAAATCCATTAAGCGGTTCTCGAGATATCATGTCCAACAACTTTGAAAACAGTATCATCTCCCGGCGGTCATGTTTTTGTTGTTTTTTTGTGTTTTTTAAGACTCTCAATACATGTACCTCTGTGTTGAAAAAATGCGTTTCTTTTTCACCAACCGTTTTCCAGAAAACAATCGGAATTATGCCATTTTTTTCGGGCCTCTAGGTAGATGTAGCCCCTTAAAAATCCTAGAAATGTAACGCGAAGACTCCATCTGCTAAGTACAATTAATCTGTTAAGAACGAATACGTTCGTGAAAATATCCAAACACAAATAACAAAAACCTGCAGAATTAAGGGAAGGTTCTGCCTTGTTGGGCGAAAAAATGTTCGATTTTTCACTAGTTTTTTATGCGAAAAGTATTAAATATAGAATGTTGATATTTGGTATGTTGACTAAGCGGTCTTTATTGAACATCACAATATTTTTTAAAGTTTGACAAAACGTGGTGGCGGTAGTGAGAGGAGCCACGTATGTGGGTGCGCGGGCGATGACATTCTTCGCTTGCGGAAGTTCTAAGTCCCGGACAGGTAATCTGGAGCAAAAAAATCATACACATTTTTACTTTGTACAATATTGTGTATAAGTTGACCTAGAATCAAGAAGAAAAATTGAAAAATACAAAAACGTGAAGAAAAAACTGCAAAAATTTTTGGGAAAAAACACAAACTTCTTTCCGATCGCTCACTATTTTCTTAAATTTCAATTTTTCTTCTCGCTTCTAGGTCAACTTATACACCATATTCCACAAAGTAAAAATATGTTTGATTTTTTTGCTTCAGATCACCTGTCCGGGACTTAGGACTTCCGCACACGAAACATGTCATCACCCGCGCACCGACATATGTGGCTCCTCCCACTCCCACCGCCATGTTTTGTCAATCTTTAAAAAATATTTTGATGTTCAATAAAGACCGCTTAGTCAACATACCAAATATCAACATTCTACATTTAATACTTTTCGCATAAAAAATTAGTGAAAAATCGAACATGTTTTTGCCCAACAAGGCAGAACCTTCCTTTGAGTGATTACAATCTTTTAGAATTGTTCCTACAAATTGTCATGAAAAATCAGTCAGTCGTGGCTGATCAACGGTCGAATCCATAAAAAAAAAATATGTATATTTTTTGTTGCAATGAGTGTTCGCTTAATCACTAATCGTACCGTTATTACGATTCGCAGCAGCAGTCAGACGATTCGTCGGCGAAAAGCTCTGCAGCCTCAGCAACGTCCAATGTCTCGTCAGGAAGGTGGTACGGGCAAGAAATTGCCACCAACACCGACGAAACCCAGCAGCATCGTAGTCGGGCGTAAGCCAGCCTCGCTTCCGGCAACTCCAGGACGACAACTGCCACGTACACGAACACCGTCCGAAGAGAGTTACTACAAGCAGGACTATAACGAGGATTACAATTACGCTTATCGGAGCAGCCAGGACAATTTGCCGCAGGACACGTGCTACGGTGACGTGACTTACGTTGAGCCGGTTGTCAGTGGCGACGTTATGATCCAAGGAAGAGGCTACGTTGGTGCGACGAAAGACATTTACAGCGGTACAGGGCTTGTTCAGGACAATCAGTTTGGGCCAATTTCGTACGAGACGAGCCAACTTTCCGCGGATCATCAACAGTACGCCGACGATGCTTACAAGAAATCATCTAGAATCCAAAACACATACGACACGCGTCAAACCTACCAGGACAATTTATACACCGAGGAATACAATCACACGCAAAAGTCTTACGCACCGCCAACCAGTCAGATTTATCAAGATACCATTTATCAGACGAACACATATCCGAAAGTGAGCGAACCGAGTCTGGGGCATTACGAAAATTCGCATCCCGCGTCCAACGAGGATGGCTATGGGACGAATCTTGGCTACAATCAGAACACCGACGATTACACCCAAGAGCCTTACAAGCCTGATGCTTATCAGGATACTTACAAGGACGATACGTATCAGCAGGTGAATTATTCGGAGACCTACAAGCAAAACGATTATCAGGATGTCACTTACAAGCAGGAATCCTACAACGACATCTACAAGCAGGAATCTTTCGATGATTCTTACAAGCAGGATTCATCCCTCAACGAGTCCTACAAGCAAGATTCATTCACCGATTCCTACAAGCACGATAATGCGACAACAACCACCACTTACGATGACAATTACAAGCAGGATACGTATCAGAACACCTACAAGGATGATTCTCTCGTGGAATCGTACAAGCAAGATTCCTACGCGGATTCTTACAAAGACCAGGACGTGTATCAGGAGTCCGAGTATGGTGAGACTTACAAGCAAGATGCTTATCGGAAGCCTGACAAGCAGGACAACGGCCAGTACAACGGCTACGATGCTACCGTCGGGACATCCATTTACGACAATAAAGTCGCGACGTCGCTTCCTTACGACAAGACTGCAACGTCGACGATCGATTACGAGCAACAGCAGCAGCAGCAGTATTCCCAAAATCAGTATGACAATAAGTACATCGTAACGTCCAGCGGATACGAGCAGCCTTATCAGGAGACACGCGGTGCGACAGTGCCAGTTAGTCAGGTCAATTATCCTGAGCCATACAGGAACGAGACTCAGCAAGCACCGGATCAACAGAACAAAGCCAAGTACGAGGACAATTATGGTGTTCCCTATAGCAAGGAGAATGAATCTGTGGATTACGATGAGAGCTACCGCGATTATGCGGACCGGTACACCGACGATCAGGAATCCTATCAGGACTCTTACGAAGACCAGCAGAAGGGCGCTGTTCAGACGAGCCTCGAGAGACGTACGAGCGAAGTGCCCGAACTCTCCGTGACGACACCCCGAGGACAAACGAGAACCAACGGGTATCAGTCCAGCGAGTCCGAGTACTTCTATCCCAGTCAAGACAGCGAGCAGGAACAATCCGTCTCGGCGGTTGGCTCGTCCAGACGTAGAAACCTCACCGGCAAGCGGGAAGCCGCTAGTTTGCTCCAACAGAATACGGATTCCCTTGAATCGCGGGATGACGAACTCAAGGATTCATTCGAGACTGCTGTCAGCTCGGTTGGCAGCAGTCAACCGCGGAAGGCTTTCAGCGAATATTCGACCGCCGGCGAATCGAGTCCTCTTCCCTGCACGATGGTCGATTCGCCGTTGAACGCCACTCAAGTCACTCCTGCTACTCTGCCGAATCACGTGACGACGAGCAATCGGGTGACCGTAACGGCAATGGTGTACGGAGCCACAACGACCCTCAACGGCAAACGACCCCTCGAGAGAGCTGACTCTTACGCCGAAGATGCGATCGACGACGAAGAAAGCTATCCCGAAATCGTGCCCAAAGAGACACACCGCAAGGACTCGCAACTCTCACATCACAGTCAGATTAGCCAACACTCGAATCACTCACAAAAACCAAAGTTGATCAGGGGTGATTCTTACGCCTCGGATCATTACAACAGCGAGGATGGTTACCCGCCAGCTGTACGAAGGGACTCGTTCGATCAGCTTGCGAGAAACGATTCTTACACCTCGATCAATCAGGATGGCAGCTTCAAGGGAAGCCTCACACGCACGGACTCTTATCAAAAGAGATCCAACCTTTATGGACAAAACTTCACCGCCCCTCATCCCATATCCAGGGCGGAGAGCTGTCAACGCGGATACTTCAAGGATCAGGACTCCATCGACGAGGCTGATATCGTACTCAGCAGCGCCATCAATGGAGAATACAAGATGAGGGACGAGACTCTCGAGAGGTAATTCCACAAACCTGATGATTGAAGCCCATCGTGCCTTGATAAGTGCCTTGGTGCCTTGCAAATTCAGAGGTGCTGAATAAGTTGTCAGAATCAATTGAAATTCTGGTCACGAAGGACTCGAGATGTTCGTAACTGGAAAATACATTGTCAGGACATCAATGGTGCTAATTGCCATTTTTCCTCAAAAGCATGCGTAGTACAGTCGTGCTGTATGTTGGAATCGGAAATAATTAGAAGGCTAGTTTTTTGACAGGTGATTTTGTAGGTGCCGCGGGTGCTAAATCCAAGGCTGCCTAAAAGTCGAGGTGTCGGGTTTTTTTAGGGGTTGAAGGGGGTGGGGGTGGATTAAAGCCAAACTACAACCCCGACGAGGTCGGCACTGGGAGACAAAATGTTCGGAAAAATCCGGGCTTCATTTTTGTCCACAGCGCCGAAGGCGTGGAAGTTAATTTTTGGGGTGGAAAAGTGCGGTGAAATTTTGAAAAATCTGTTTTCATTCGATAACTCTTTAGGAAAAATGCATACAATGTTGGTTCAAATGGGAACGTTGTAGCTCTTGAAAAAAATGCGTCGATAGAGTATTTGATCGTACCTCTCCGATAATATCTTCACCAAAAAAAAGTTTAAGTATTAAAAAAAAATGCTTTATTGAATAATTAAAAAACAATCGATTTTTCGGGGATGGTTTAAATGTGCGAAATGCGAAGAATAATGTTCACTATATTTTCGTTTATATGGATCACCCTTGAATTTTGTCTTTTCCAACGCCTCTCGGGGGTTGAAAAGTCAAAATGAAATTCTAGGAAAAGTATTGACCGAAAATAAAGAGATACGAGTTCGGCGCTGTGGACAAAAATGGAGCTGAGGGTTCAAGCTACAAATTGTTTCGCGGCGGCGAATTCGTGCGGTCAATAGTTTTCGCAGAATTTCATTTCTCATTTTCAACCCCCGAAAGGGGTTGGAAAAAGCAAAATTTAAGAGTCGCCCATGGACACGAAAATATGGAGTAAATTATTGTCTACATTTGGAACATTTCAACCATACCCGAAAAATTGATTGTTTTTGAGTTAGTCAATAAACTATTTTCGTTGGTATTTCCACAATTTGTTTCGTTGCCAAAATATTACCGGAGAGTGATGATCAAATACTCTATCGACGCGTCTTTTCAAGCGCTACAACGTTTCTATTTGAACAAAAAGTGTACGAAGTTTTTCTAAAGAGTTATTAAATTAAAACTGTTTCTTTTTTTTTCAAAATTGCACCCCATCTTTTCACCCCCAAAATAAACTTCCACGAGTTCGAGCCCATGGACAAAACTAAAGCCCGGATTTTTCTGGACATTTTGTCTCACGACGCCGACTTTGTAGGGGTTGTAGTTTGGCATCAATCCACGCCCATCCCCAATCGTCCCCTAAAAAAACCCTGCACTCCGATTTTTAGGCAAACTTGGATTTAGTACCCGCGGCACCTACAGAATCATCTGTCAAAAAACTCGCCTACAAATTTCTGCCGATTACGGGGGTTTTTAGCTGTACTACCACGGACTTGTTGAATCTATTTAAGGCGTTACCCCCACTTGTAGCGCAAAAAAGGCCTTTTTCATGAATTTTTTTAAAGAAAACTACAAAACTTTTTTAATCGATCAATATACCATCTTAAAGAACATATCTTGAAGAACTTTCAGTAATTTTTTTATTGAAAAATATTACATTGTTTAGTGGCAAATGGCCGTCAATGAAATAATGTTTTTATATACACGGTTTGCGGTGACCAACATTGCGGCGAAGTGGATCATCTGAAAAAAAAATGCGGATGGATTTAGTCAAATATAAGTATAAACTAGTCTTTAATCGAAGGATTTTAAAAAATATTCATTTTTCACAAAATGGCGGACAGTCAAAGTTAATGGTTCGATTTTAACGAAAAAAAAGGGCCGTTTTTTGGCTATAAAACGGCCATTTTTTTCGAAAAAAAAAATCGAACGATTAAAGACTACATTTTTATGTATTAAATAAGCCTGCAAAATTTCAAGAAGATCGGTTCATTAGTGTTCGAGTAATCTTGGTCACCGACTTTAGAAATGCCATTTTGAGAAAAACGCGTTTAAAGTTTCGATTTCAGGTCGTTTGCACAACGGATTCTCCTCTTTCAACGCTCATATCTCAGTCAATGGCGTTCGGATCGACTTGAAATTTTCAGGACATATTCTCTGATACTTATACTTAAAAAAAATGCAGTAAAAAAAATTCGATTTTTTCAAAATCGCAAGTGGGGGTAACCCCTTAATGAACAATAAAGTGGCTGATCTTCCTATACATTTTTTATGGCATCAACCACTTATCACCAGTTGCTAGCTTCATAGCCTAATGTGCTTTGTTACCAAGTGCAAAAATCGCGACGTTCTCTCCGTAATGTAGATGATATTCGCAAATAACTAGTTACCGAATAGAGTAGTAACAAATACAATAAGAATATTTAATAATATGCTGACAAGACGAAAAGCGATGATTTCGGAAAAAGATTAAACATCCTAACTTAGATCCAGGTTGTTGCTAAGCTGATCTTTTCCTCAAACCAAATGATCCGTTTGAGGAAGCTCTCGCACCAAACGATTCAATTCTCGTGATGTTTGTCTCAAAGGTATGAGCGAGGCGAGGAAGCGCTCAACCGAGGCTCCCGCGAGAACTCGTTGGTCGAGCCTTACAAAGGAACACCGCCATTATCGAGATCCGATAGTCCAAGAGGTACGTCAGTTAGCCCATTTTCCACTTCAAGCTCATGTCCACGCCTGTCAAGAGGGAGAAATGAGGAGAACTAACGAAGCGTTATTGTCGATCCAGGTAGCGTAACGAAGCAGGCCTCGCTGGACGAAAGCGTGCAGATGGACACACCACCGAGGAGTCCACCCGAACCACTGCCAGACGAGGAACTTCTGGACTTGGTAGGTGCGGTTCCGGTACCAACACAGCTCAAGGAACGCACGGAAATGACTGCCAGGCAACGATGGCACTGGGCCTATAACAAGATCATCATGCAGCTAAACGTAAGTACATTCACACTTACTAATCATTATGGCAAAGACATTAAGTATCAACTCCGTTAGCATAAATGGCTCCAACTTTACGTACGCAATTTTTTCCATACGATGTCGTTCAAGCATTTACGAAATTCCAAGCATATTGATGGTTTCCTAGTGAATCCACGTACAACTGGTAGAAGCAAGAATATTTTGATCTAGCGTGTATTGCGGAAACGTTAACATGCGCTATTACGAAATTCCCCTTGAGATACGAATGCCAGTGACAACTTTGCCTCACAGAAGAGCAACACAAAAGTCTGAGCGGCATTCGTGAAAAACATTACCCGCATTTCGTTGATGAACGATAGCCCGCGGTCCTTCCTTTTTGTCACGTACTCTCCACTCACCTCGACAACTAATGAATTCCACACTCGACAAATCTACGATATAATGACTCAGACAGGAATACGAATGTATTTCACACGAGTACGTACATGTATATATATATGTATATAGAAACTTTATCAATACATAAGAAATACTATAAACGTAGATGAGCCATTGATTGAACATGCGACCGTTGTTTTATTTTTAAGCATTCCGTATGATCGGGTTCTGCGACCTTGAGCTCGTATTCAGGGTTCTTGGTTGCAACCGAAAGGTTATCAAACTCGAAGACAGAACTGGTATTGAGCCAATGTTAATCCATTAATACCAACGACAATTTGGGAATCAGCTGAATCCTTTTAAATCTATATGTTATACATGGCGCATCCTAGATGAGTAATCTGCAGTTCTGGATTTGCCAATAGGCCGTATAGGCAGCTGCCTAGGGGCAGCTGACTTTAGGGGGTGGCCGGATTTTGAAGGCACCTCAGAAGGCCTACGTAAATGCAAGTGATTAAGATAGGAGGGACGGCACAAATCCAAGTGGCCTATACTAAAGAAGAGTATAAATCCGGCACTGGTAATCTAACGTTATTATAATCAACAGGATACTATTATTTTCCATTTGTGGAAGTCTCTCAAAGCTACAAGGTAGTATCGTGTCATCTTGAGCAGGAATCTTAGAAGCTAATAAACATCGATATATACCATCTAATCCACAGGTTTTCAAAGTGGGGGGGGGGGGGCGCCTTTTATCCTAGTAGAAGAAGTCGGGGCAAGATGATAATGCTATCAAATCATGTTCATCATAAGGTCATGTTCAAATAAAACAACACATTCATGAGTCAGTCAAATTTGATTATTTTTTAAACTAATAAACATTTATCAATCTTTTGATTTTGGAAGCAAAAGAATCAGGCTCTAATTTGTACCATACAATTTATATTTTTGCTTACACCTTTATTTTTCCCATCCTCCCCCATATGCGGGGCAAGGTGAAATAGCGCTGGGACGACGATGGGACACGAATTATTGACATCTTTCGCATATAAAAGTGGTTTAATTCTCAATACCATCAATTTGATAAGCCAATCGTCTAAGTTCTGTAGGATTAGAACGAATAATCTTGCTCCCATATCATTTTGATCATTTGTCAGTTCTTTTTCTTTCCCTGGTAGAAACACCGGTTGAAGATGAACCGAAAGCTTTACTAGTTTCATTTCACCCTTTTTAACGTAAATAGTGGTACGTTGTGAAATATTCCTCGTTCGCGATAGCTTGTATTCATCTTGCCTCATTAGACGGTTAACAAATTAACAAAAAGTCACGCAATAACCTTGAAAAATTCTGACAAACCGTTCTTATTATATTAATAATTAGTATTTTCATTGTGTGTACCTACCTGTCTCTAATCAATCTGAGCACCTCAACTAATCTGAAACCATGTTAAACTTTACCAAAAATTACATTGTTTTGTCAAAAAAATCGATATTGTTTTCGCACTCGAGACACGTGCTTCCGCCACAGTTGATACTTTCACACTCATTCATCTCACCGCATCCCCTTTAAACTCCAGCGGGAGCAGTATGCTCGCACACATTGTTTAGTGGCTAGGCTTATGATTCATCTTACCCCGCGTACTCGTCTTGCACCCTGCTCCCCTGTCGATAATGATGTGACAGCGGCGGAAAGGGGGGGGGCATCTCCTTTTTGCAGAAAGAGGGTGTGATACAAGAAGTTTGGGAACCCCTGATCTAAGCAATTGATAGTTTTGAACAGGGTCCAGCTAGGAAGCATATGATTGTGAGGGCTTCGCGACCAACCCGATGGCTTACACGAAACTTCCATTAACACCGGAAACCCGCTTCTCACACATGATGCGGTGGTCGTGCCAAACCCGATCGTCAGGTTAGGGTGTCTACGCCTGTAGCGTGTACGTAAGAATTTCATGTGACGTAGGCTGTAAAGTCCCGTTGCTACGAAACAGCCGCCCTTTGTTAGCTCCAATGTTGGCCACTCCAAATCGGTGGGTGACCTGCTCGCCGGTTTCGACTTATTTGAGCTCCATTATGAACAAAACCAGTGACGAATACGTCCAGAACATGTCCCCGATGATTTTTCTCCCAGAGTGACAATTGGAAAGTCGACCCTCAACCAAAAGGGTGGCAAGGAAGTTCGAAAAACATCCTGGCTAAACAAAATATGCAGTAATTTCGTTGAATACGAAGGTGAATGCAGTATTTCGTTGAATACGAAGGTTTCGATGAATTACGAAGGTTAGCATCGTTTCTCCGAGGCACGTTGCACTGAGGTTATTTCTTTTGGCAATTTTGACTTTGAGGATCGGTTTTCTTCTTTGCTTTTGATGAACGACGTACGACAATGAGATGTGGTGTGATCCATCGCAGACATACAAGTGATTCGACTCAATTACCTTGCGTCTGCAATGTACAATCGAAATTCTAGAATTGGTCCAGCAGAAAATAGTAGGAGGAAAGAACTGTATAGCCAGTCGTTGGACAACTGATCCCTCTTTCCCTTTGTCTCGTCGTCTTTAACTAGGATTGAAAAAAAGTTCAGGATCTGCCCCTGAACTTTTGTCTTCGACTACTGCAGCGCATTTCAACGAATTATCCAGCAGTTTCACCGTTAATCACAAAGTCAAGCCCCGATCATCCCCTTTGTTTGCGTAACGAACGCGAACGTTTGCGCGTCTGTGAGAACAAACGCGGACGTTCGTGGAATATTCTTTGAACTCGAGTTAGCACTGGTTTTATCGTAGAGAATTGTCTTTGATGTTAACCACGAACATACCTTGTGCTCGAGTCTCGGGTTAGTGGGATACGACCAAAAACAACGACATGAGAATAAGATTGCAACAAGTACGCGCAGGTGGGGCAAAACGGAGCCCTTGAGGTTTTTCAATTAATAAAACGAGAAAATTTATTAGCTGAACTTATAAAGTTTGATTAAAATAATCAACAGACTTTACTCTTTCATAATCTAACGAAATGAAAAAAATACAACTCTTTTTAGTAAAACATTAAATTCTTAAAAAATGTCTTTTGCTCCATCATTTTCCACGCAGTCTTCGTTATTATCGCAAAAAGGACAAATATGAATAGGCTCTTCGTCCTTGTCTTCCAAACCGGCACAACCGGTTGTAGCAATCACATTTGATCTCGTTTTGGGTACAATAGAAATCTCGTTTTTGGCGCCATTATATATTTTATCTGGAGTAAATTTGTAACCATCCAATATTATCTCCAGTAGCTCAAAGAATTATCCCAGACAGACCTTGTTGAATCCAGCAGCTCGAGCTGCGGAAGTGTTTTCCGGTTTTCTGAGACTCAAAATCAGGATGACGTTTCAAAAAGCCTCTATCCAGTATTTGCCAGATTTCTCTTTTTCTTCATTAAATTTGTGATGTTTCTTGTTGGAAACAAAAATACCAACTTCTGTACCTACTCCCAAAGTAGTCAAGCCAAATAATCGACTCTCCATCGATTTCTTTTTTTCTCCATCGAAAGCGATTTCTTTTTTTTTCGCCTTTAAACTATATACGTAGAATCTTTTCCCAAAGTTTCAAAGCGAAATACGAAGAACTTCAAACGTCGCAGACCGTCAACGCTATGCCTCATCATTCGGATTCGGAGCGGGCGGAAACTTCTAACGTGTTATTCCCAAAACTGAATTTTCGAAATTGGCTTGCACGATTACTCAGAAATTATTAAGCCGATTGAGTTGAAACTTGGTAGACATATAGATAATATTGTTAGGTTCTGCTCGACGAGAATTGTTTTTGACAAACTAGAAAAAAATAACTAGAAGAAAACTAGAAAAACTAGAAGAAAAAAACTAGAAAAACTAAAAAAACTAGAAAAAAATATTTTTCAATCCAATTTTTGAATAAATTCTGCGTGAAATATTTTTTATTGTAAATGGCTGCCATTATCTTAAAATTGATTTTTTTTCATTTCAACCCTTCGAGTGCACACCTCCCCCGCCAACCTATAAGTGCATCTTGGGTCCATCTGACCCAAGGCGTTTTTCAAATTCTTGTATTCCGGTAAATATGCATTTTTAGTTTTTTTTTGTAGATACGTTTTTTGTAGTAAATTATCCATATTTTATGGCCCTAAATTTATTTTTTGACCAAAACGAAAATTAAATGCCAAAACATTCGTTCAAAGTGGGGCATAAGTTGAAAAATATGTACTTACACGAAAAAAATCACTGGGTCAAAACGACCCAGTGTGCATTCGAAGGGTTAATTACTGTCAAATAGAAACGAATCATGCTCCAAGTGAAAAAAAATTGATTTTTTTTTTTCAAATAAAGTCTACGGGCAGCTGGACTGCACGCCCATTCGTAACTTCCCTGGCAACCTTGCTGTAACACTATGCCACAGCTCCGCCATTTTGATTTAGATATTCTATCAAAGTATACCTACAGTTTGAAAAATGTAGAATAATTCCTTCATCGATTAAAAAATCCCTCAAAGTTGCTTAACCATTTCCGGTCTAAATGTAAATCCCGCCTTAAATAGAAAACAATTTCTTTTTCTTCCTCTTTGGTAAAAGTAGTTTAAATAGGGCCTAAAGGAACTTTGATTTTCATTTTTTCTGGTTAACTCACTTTGCGGTCTAGAGTAGTTTTAAAAACGTCATAAATCCTGTTAGCTGATTTATAGCCTTTTTAGTCCAGTAAAAGAGACGAAACCCCAGCAGTTTTAGCATAGAATTAGAATTGTTGACTAAAGCTAGATGGTTGCATACTGAAAGTAACCCCAATGAAATTTGGCTAGAAATAGGGCTCGGCTTGAAACCCAAAGAAATAGGGGTCGAAAACATAAAAAATCGCCGTGTCTGGATAATTAATCGACCGATCAAAAAATGTTTCAAACAAAAGTTGTTTGGAATAATAAAGTACGTATAAAGTTATCCAACACCCAATTCCCTATCTTCGAAAATAGCGGGAAAAAACGACTAGAAAATTCGGTGTTGATGCGTGTGTCGCGTTTTTGTGCCGCTATTTTCAAAGATAGGGGATTGGACGTCTGTTAACTTTACACGTATTTTAGTGTTCCAAACAACTTTTGTTTGAAACATTTTTTGATCGGGCTATTAAATATCGAGATATGGCGATTTTTAAGTTTTCAACCCCTATTTCTTAGGGTCGGGGCGAGTTGCGTAGCAGAATTTCATTGGGGTTACTTTCAGTATGCAACCGTCCAGCTTGTCAAAAATTCTAACTCTACGCTAAAAGTGCAGGGTTGTTGTCTCTTTTACTGGACCATTTATTCTAATACATCTTGAATCGCCTTTTCCATAGCTTCTTTCGCCCAACCGCGCCTATTCGTTTTTTTCTCGTGATTTCGAACCATTTTCTGAAAGTGAGTACAACGAAAATATGTAAATATAAGAAATGTTATGAAAAATATGTTGTGGGACAAGATGTACGTCATCCCCAACATTCCCGAACCGTACTTTTGGAATGAATTTTCTTTTTGTAAAGAATAACGCGACCTCTCGATTTCTAACAATTGGCTCACTGAAAACCTTGATGGTAAAGCAACTAGATTGCCTTAGTAGCGTCATCGAAGCTCTAATGGAACATCGATATAACAAGGGTCCCTATCTTACTTCGCTGTCCCATCTTGCCCCACCTGCCCCTGCACATACACACACACACACATATACACTACACTCCACTAAATGAACCACGCACCTCTTCGTTTACTTTCTACTGGCCTTTGCGTACTTTACTTTGCCCAGTGGTGTATAGAGACAAGTATATCTATACATGTACGAGGGCGATGAGCTTTTACCTTGCCCTATTTGATCTCGCTCGGATATTCGTGAAACGAGAATAGCACGTTTTCTTCCTCGTTGTCGAGGGGCAATTTGGCTCCGTCGCGAATTCGCAGATCCTCGGAGATGAAGATTCGTCCACGTTTGTTGCTCGCGAGCCTTCCAGGACATTCTTAAGGGTAACTGCAATAGCGCTGACTGAGGAGTTCCCTCCTCATTTTGTACTGCGGCGTTATTGTCCCCTTATATTCGCACATATACATATTTATGTACATAGGCACATTCATTCTTGAATACATACACACGCACTTGTATGTGTGTGTGTGTGTGTGTGTGTGTGTACTTAAAAATGAATATGTACAAGAGAATGTATATAAGATTTCAAGAGACATTGCTATGCACTGACGATTTCTCCCTTGCATATAACGCAGGTACTTCACTCTCTCCATCATCCTCTTCCCTCTTCCTTTCGCTTCGTACTGCGTTTCACTTTTATTGCTGGCTGTTCGCCCAGCTCTCGTCCCTTTTACGAATATAGCTTCCACAGGTCGTCCTTTTTTGAAATAAAATACAGAAAAGCTCAGAAAATGTTTCGGGATCATATGAGGAAAGGGCCAAAGGGCCACTACATCAGAAGACAGGACACAGGGCAAACGGAATAGATAGTTATCGAGACATTTTCTCCAGGGTGCATGTTCCTTTTCTACTTTGCTGTTATGTCTAGTTTCAAGACTTTGTGTTAATAAATTATTTTCGAATTGGCACTATTTTCGACACTTTCCGTTCGTTGAAGTTTTCTACTATTTAATTTTTCTCTCCAAGTACTCTGTACATTTTTATCTCAATGCTCGGAGGTCCACTGTGAGATCGGTTTCGAACCGCCAAACTTCAGAATAGAGGGGGGGGGGGGGGTGGGGAGGATTACCACAAACACGACAGACCCTTACCGGGACCAGCGTCATTCCGTAGAATTACGTGACGTCCTCGGTCAGTCGTTCCGATATATCGGCGGTTTATTCAACCCCCTGTTCGTACTTCCAGGAAAAATAGATTTTCGTGTCGTGTGTATCTTTTCTAATACTTCTTTTCGGCTCTATTATTTTCTTGGAAAACAATGACAAGATATAATTAACAATTTCATACCGATTTATTAAACTTTATTTAAGGGGTTAGGCTACAGTAACGGGTACAAAATCATGGGCGAATATAACAATTATTTTTCGCATGAAAAAGTGTTTCACTCATAAAATGAATTACACATCTATTTGTATGAATATCAAGCTGTTAGAAAATATATATTTTTTTTAGATGTACAAAATGGCCGACTACTAATATTTTCTTTTGTTATCTTTTTTTTAGGCGCTCCGCGGTGTGACATTTAGTATTCACAATTTTTTACCTAGAACAAAAAGCAAAAATTCTCATCAATCTACATTAGAATACCTAGAGAAGTACGTACGGAATTTAAGAAATATTGTTTTATTCAAAAGATGTAGGTATTTGAACTTGAATTTGAATTGAACTTGAATTTTCAGTGAAAAATTTCGTATAAAACTGCTCATACAATGAAAATTTTTCGATTAATCAGAAATTCCGTATGTACTTTTCCGCGAAATGCAATTAGGAATATAACTTTTAAATTTGAAGTAAATCGAGTGAAGATTGTTGAAGTTATTTGTCACGCCAAATGGAAAAAAGCTGTTTCGAGAAAAACGCGTTTAAAGTTTTACATATGCCTCTGGCCGTGCCAGAGGTGGGCTTATGTTATACGCTGAAAGTCGGTGAAAAAAATTATTTTCTTGCTATAAATCGAAAAAATCAATTTTTTAAAATTCTACTGTGGCCTTACCCCTTAAGGGGTAAGGCCACAGTAGAATTTTAAAAAGAATTTTACTGTAACGGCCCAAAAAAAAAGGTTTTTTTCACTAATTTTTTGCTCCCGAAATTGAAGGTATTTGAAAAAAAACTTTTAATGGTGTTATCAGGCATACATTAAACTTCATTATAAAATTTTTTTACAGTAAAAAAAACAAAATGGCGGTTCCACAGCTATCTTCCCGGGACATGTTTTGCTTCCAGGGCTCCGCGGCACGCAGCACCACTGGTGCACTTTTGAATCTAGAACAAAAAAAAAACCATTAATCTAGAGGGCTATAGCTAGAGAATGTCGATCGGATTTTAAAAAGTATCAATTTTTGTGGATTTGGCGTGCGTTTGAAAAAAAAAATTGATTTTTGACGAAAAAAACGGCAAGTTTTTTGTTAATAAAAAATCAATAAATAAAGTTCTTGAAAATTCCGATCGACATTCTCAAGATAATGTAAATGTTCACATCTGGTTAAAATTTCAAGTAAAAAAAAAGAAAATTGTTCGAGTTATGCTGCGTGCCATTTTGAAAAACCATGTTTCGAGAAAAACGCGTTTAAAGTTTTGCGAATAGTTTTTTATTGGAAAAAATTAAAAAAAGAAGAAGCACAGGACCTTTTTTTTCTTATTCTAGAGGGTTTAAACTATTTTTTAAGCCAATAAAAAAAAATCGATTTTTCAAAAAATTTACAGTGGCCTTACCCCTTAAGGCAGTATTGTTGTATAGAAAAAGAATTTTTAATTTTATTTTACAGACCTTTTTGAATACATGCGCGAAAACCGTTTAATAGTACTCATGAAATTAGCCGAATTATGGAAATTATAAGGAGCAAGTTCGGGAAGCGCGGTCGAGACGCAGCAACTTTAAACGCGTTTTTTTCCTATGCATTTTGCAAATCGACAACAACGATATCTCGATAACCGATTGGCCGATTGAGCTCAGATTTGACATGCAATTTCAGTAGATGGTTTTACAACGTTGGTAGCAGAATTGAGTAGAAATTAATTTTTTTTCTCTACATGACTCATGATGGTCAGAGAAATAGAAAAATTGATAATGAAAATGTAGCACGCCGCCATTTTGTAATTTTTTTGCCGAATTTCATACCACAAACATCACAACACTTATACGGATCAGGAATATGTTTGGTTTTGTTTTTTCACATTCATACAACGTCTACAACAGTCGTCGCCAATTGGGAGCGTTTTCCGCGCACCTTTGTGAACAACCGTACAGTATCATGTGATTATGATTTTTTAAATTTGTATATATTCTTGACGGGTCAATAAACCCGGGTAAAAAATTCAGAAACAAAACTGGAACAGTTTACGAGTTATTCCATCCTTAATATCACCTTTATTTTATGGTCCGATAGCAAATTTAGATCATAAGCTTTTTTCATCTCTTAAGGGGAGGTACCTGAGTAAACGGCGAGAAAAACAGGTAAACTTCGGAAATATTTATCCCAAAAACTAGTGTTTCGATTGGATCCGAGTTTTTTTTTTTATTGGAAAATATATACATTGAGGTATGTTTAGGAATTTTTTAAAATAAATTTGTTGACTGGAATCGATGCAAACACGATTATCTCGAAACATGGTTTTTAAAGTTAGTGCTACATGTATCTCGAAAACGACTTGTCCAATTTTGTCCAAATTTGAATACAATATTTTTCGATAGTTTTTCTCGTTCGTCACGTAGGGGTTTTTCATTTGATTTAACCATTGTTTTTTTATGCAATGTGTATGCAATCCAAAATCGTCGGAAATTGCACACGCAAAGTAAATGTTAAATTAAAACGGCTGTAATTCCGAAGAATGTTCTATCCAAATTTGGACAAAATCGGACAAGCCGTTTTCGAGATACATCTGGCGCCGTCTTTGAAAACTATGTTTCGAGATAATCGCGTTTGAATCGCTTCCAGTCAACGAATTTATTTTAAAAAATTCCTAAACATACCTCAATGTACATATTTTCCAATAAAAAAAGCCGGAATCAATCGAAACGTAAGTTTTTGAAAAAAAATCCCTAAGTTTACGTGTTTTTCTCGCCGTTCACTCAGGTACCTCCCCTCAAGGCCTTTGGATGGTCGGAAAACTAGGCTTTGTGTGAGCTTTTAAAGAATACTAATAAAGCAATTAAAATGAGGTTTGGAGGGTTTATTTGACATATTTGTAGATCGTCGAAACAATTTTTTTATTTTCCAAAAAAAAAATAGCAGCCAAAAGGTCGGTAGAAGGGGAAGACATTTTTTGGCGCCCTCCACGAGCGGACTCGTTGAAGACGCACGTGAGCATCTAGATCGAATATATTTTCGTTTTCGTAATCTACATGAGTTTTGCTTGCGAAGTACACACGATTATTACAAAATATAGATTTTTGCAATTGTGACACCATTTTGAAGAAAAAAATTGCATTGCGGACTAAAAGAGCGACTTTAGTTTGTTTATAAAAACCATAATTGTTAATCGATTGTAAAAATCGGGTGTACTAAAAAATGTATCTAACAGAGAACATCATTTAACCCAAACATACTCATATACGTGATAAAGCATTGAAAACTATTAGGCACGTATTTTTTTATCTGCGGAAAAACGGTTTTAAGGCAGTAGTCTGGTCTAGAGCGAGACTTTTCACGTCATTTTTGGGTTGGAATAACTTTTAAACCGTTAAAGTTGTCTTGATGAAATTTTATATATGTATTTTTTGTTCCTTTGATAATGTATCTACATTTAAAAAAATATATTTTAAAGATTTTCATGTAGTTTTTTTATTTGTTTACAACATGGTCCGCCGAAAATCGCCTCAATCAGCGCCCACTCTGGGTGATGTTGTATGCATCTGAAAAAAAAAAATATGTATATATTCTCATTCTGTATGAGTATTCTGAGCACTGGTAGCAGAATTAGTACTTAAAAAAAAATTGTTACAAAATGGCGACCTGTTAAACTTTGATTAACGATATTTCATACATTTTTGGGTATTCGACGAGTTCTAAAATGTGGGCAAAATTATTGTTCGACTCAATTCTGCTACGAGTCCTCAGAAAGAGGCTACCGAAGGTATGTGCAAAATTTGAGCTCGATCGGTCAATTAGTCATCGAGATAACGTGGGCGCCGATTTGAAAACCATAGTTCTGAGATAAACGCGTTCAAGGTGTTGATACCGTTAGATGAGGTTTGCGCGCGACTTACTTATAATTTCTATTACTCTGCTAATTTTCGAAATATCAATAAATGGTTTTCACGAGCGTATTAAGAAAGGTCTAAGGAATAATAAAATGAAGAAAAATATCGATTTTGTCAAATTTCTAGACCAGACTATTGCCTTGATAAGGGAAACCACCCCTCACTGAAAGGCGTATCGGGGGGTGGTTTTGCCGTTTCACCCACAAGCAGTCCACCAATCTGAATGAAAAAGCAATCAAAATTCTTCTAATGTAAAGCGATGAAAAATCCACTATAGCGTAATTGAACAAAAATGAAATTAAGAATTGACACGCCTTTCTTTGAGGGGTCGTTTTCCCCCTGAATTTTTATTTTCAAATGTTCCAAGAGTTGCAACAAAATCGAAGACGGACACTCAAGTGATGCCTCTTGTAAGAAGCTATATTTTACATTTCAAGTCAATCGGTTGAAAATTGTAGGAGCTAGGAATCCGCTCAATCTACAAAACATGGTTTCAACAAAAACGCGTTTAACGTTTTAAAACCTAAAAGTAATAATCTTTAAAAGGGTTATACATATCAACCACATCATTTTTGGAATGTTTATGCATCATTAGAGCCACTAAAAAATTACATTTTTTCCAAAGGTATATAAGGCCTTAAGGTTCATTTTTATTATAGTAGAATTAAAAAGCCGCTGGTACTATGAATACTTTACGAGGGGAAATTACTATAATCCTTCGATATATTGAATGTTTTGCGATTTTCTTTTTCCATTCGTCGACTGCCACCAATATCTTAGCAGTATTTTTCCAACAGCATTTCCAATCCAATTTTTTCGACTTGTCTATTTAATTACTATTTTTTTTTTTTTTTTGATAAATTCAATTCTGCATTTTCCGCATTTCCTTCCACGGTCTCATGTACACGCGTAAGGTATACAGGTGATGAGACAAACGAGTCGAGATTTGACTTACACTTTTGCGAAAGCCGGGGCTTTTAATCTATGTAGGCCACACGAGGCATATACGTGCACAACGAGGTGGCAATAGACGTTACGTAGCCGCACGATTCTCGCGGTAGCGACTCGGGCATGCAACATGTGTTGTACGGCCATCGGATGCCCCTATGCCTGATAGTCTGGCCTACGGTGACCGTCACCGACGTTCAACGCCTTTGTCGAGGCCCAAGAGTATCGCACGGTATCACCTTCTTCATCAAGGTCTTGACTTTTCCCCGCAACATTGTCCCCATACTCGTCTATTTCCTTTTTCGTCATTCCAATCGACCACAATGCCAGCAAACCTGATGACAACGTGGCTCAGTCGTTTCCGAATCATCCTCGAGTTCGGTAACGAAAGTACAGCCATTCATTGAGCTACGGAAGACTGTCATCAGTGTTTTTTCCCTTGAAAGAAGAGGAAGAGAGTTTCGATCGATTGAATAATTCAGAAAATTTAGAGAAAATCGTAAGACGTTCGGGACGTTCGGGATCTAGAATTATTCCCTAACATTGGATTCTACTTACTTACAAGGAACATCACTCAAGTGTCTGCCCTCGATTTTATCGAAATTCATATTAGTGATAAAACATTGAGAGCTATTAGACACGTGTTTTTTATCGGCGGAAAACGGCCTTAAGGGGGGGGGATCACCCCTTAAAGAAAGGCATGTCGAGGGATGATTTTGATTCGGATCGAGGGACAAGCAGGCCATCGATCCGAATGAAACGGAAACCACAATTCGACTGATGCAAGCGATGAAAAGTCCACTTTGGATGTATTCAACAAAAATTAAGTCAAGGGATGACACGTCTTTCTTTAAGGGGTGGATTCCACCCTTAAAACCGTTTTTCCGCCGATAAAAAAAATACGTGTCTGATAGTTTTCAATGACTTATCACATATGTGAGTTTCAACAAAATTGGAGGCGGACATCGAGTGATGTTCCTTGTTAGCTACATTCATTTGTTGCTCTTGCTCGCTCTCTGCAACTGTTTCTCTCCCTTTCGTTAAGCATATACTCGATTATCGATCGTTTATTAGCTTTTATTAGAAGGAAGTGCCGTTCGGGTGAGACCGTCGACGAAGGGTTGCTTACGGTCTCCCGAAGGAATATCATCACGCCGAAGGGTGCCGAGGCGATTCTAAGCGGGAGGTCATGTTAACTTGAGTGAAAAAAGCTGCGAGGGGTCTCCTCACTTTAGCGTTGTCACGTCTATCGCAGCTGCTAGACTCGCGTACGTTGAAAAGCCTGCACGGGCTGAAACACCTCGAATATGCCGTAACGATATGGCCAGAGGAGGATCGAGCAAATCGTGCATTATGCCTTTGGTCAACGGAGCGAGTGGATTGAAACGACGTACCTCCTTCGTTTCATAAATTGAACGTAACTTTCCACGTTCAACGTCAAACACTATAACGAAAGTTTCATTAAAAATTAAAGAAAAACTCACGAAAGTGAAATAAAACGGTGAATACGAAAATTGACACTATAAATCAATTTTATAACACATTATTCCGAAATTGACAGTAAAATCCGATAAATAAAATCGAAAAAGTACGGATGCAAATAAACTGTGCGCGTTAAAATGTGGCTTGAACAAAAACGACAAATCGATAAAACTCAATGGAGTGAGTTAACCAAGAAGACAAAGTTTTACGAATAAATTGACAAATTCGAATATCTTTCGGCAATAAGGAAGTTACATTTATCGTGCACTAAAAGAGGATATTTTTGTGAGAAATTCAATGGAAAAAATGAGTAAAGTGTTCGGATCGACACGGTACATTCAGTAATGCGAAACCTTCATTTTGGGCAATTTCTGATAGTAACTTGGCCACGAGACCTTTTCGCGGTCGCCCATAATTTAGTCCTCTCGTCTCCCTTTCCCTCTCACTTCGGCTATCAGAAATCCTACGAGTGAGCAAATTCGAGATAAGCACCGCGGGTATCGCCTGGAAGTGACGACCCTGTACTCGCAGAGAGCTCGATAAATATACAGGCACGAATACATACCAACATATATATATATATATATATATATATATATATATATAAATGGAAAACGTGTTGGGCCGGATATGAACAATCGGAACAGAGATAAAGTCGTCGTTGATTTCACGCTCCGGTGGTTAAAGCTTTCCAACTCTCGTGGAGATCGGTCAGCGCGTATTCGACAAATTGCGTGGACGCTCGTCGATCGCACTGCTTTACTCAGCAACAAAGTTGCCTCTTTTTTTTTCTTAAACGAAGTATAAAAAAGTAGACCGAATGAAGTGGCGAAGGGAAGACAAAAGAAACGCGGATCCAACGAAGAGGATTAAAAATACGTGTAAAGAGACTGGCGTGAGACGTTTCGTACAAAGTTGTTCAGGATTAGAGACGAAATCGAGTGAACTTGGCCTCTCAACAGTGGCTGAATAGTTTGAGTTCTTTTCAATTCCGAGTTTTTCGTGATAAATATATATACATATATATACACATATATTTATATACATATACATATATATACATATATATATATATTTATATTTATATATTTATATCTAGTGTATATATAAACTACGACGATATATTTCCCGTGCGATGGAGGGCCGTGAGAAATCAACAGAGTGGGCACTCCTGTTCCCTCTGAAAGCTGGCCTCTTCGCCATGAGGTCTTCCATATCATCAAGGAGCATGAATCGCGACAAGGAACGTGAGACGAGTGAAAAAAACGTAACGCCGCAAACGCACTTTCGCAATCGTATAAGACGGGGCTCGTCCTTATCCGATCTCGACAAGTTACACGCCAAAGTTCCTCTACCGGATGTCGTCAGATCAACGGAGAAATGTTGCCCCGGCTCGCTGCAACATTCGCCGGCGTTCTCGCGCACGAATCTCGAACTGACGTGCAACAACGTTCGCGGTAGCATCGGCGATCTCATGAATTTAAAGAAATACGGTGGCTCGAATTGGAGCGTCAGGAGCGAAACGATGATCGCAAAAGTTGTACCGTTGAGTACTGTCACGCCGAAGCAGAGTCCACCGGTTGAGAAGCAACTCGAAGACATTTGCCGGGATATGGAGGATTTTGATGTAACCGAAGTTGATTTAGGCTCGTGCGGACCATTGACATGCGCCGAGAGAATTCAGAGACTGAGCAGACTCATCAAGAAACAGAGACGCAACAATGCTCCCGACTCGGGGGGATTGACCAAGGAACACGTAAGTCTTTAGGGCTGGAAGGATTTGTTGGGGGATCGAGAATTTCGCAGGGTTGGGTACGGTGTCTTGGCTACTTTCGATTTGTGCCGGATTGTTGATACGAATATATTTCTTTCTTTCTTTACGGTATTGAAATTAAATATGGAATGTTGAGAGCTTGCACCACTGTAAACGTCTAAAATTAAGGGGTCTTCTCACTTTAGATGCTAAAAAGGCTATTTTCATTAATTTTTTGATCGGTTTATATTATAGATATTGATGTAAAAATTGTTACACTTAATAAATACACTTTCGAAATACATTTAAAAAAAAAAATTTTAAGGCCTTAGGCCACAGTAACGGGTATAAAATGGGGCGCGAATTTAACAATTTTTTTTTGGTATGAAAAACGATTCACTCATCAAATTAATTACACATCTATTGAGTATGAATGTTAAGCTGGTAAATTTTTTTTTATGTTCAAAATGGCTGACTACTGGAAACTTCTCGAAACAGCTTTTTTCCAATTGGCATGACACATAACTTCAACAATTTTCACACGATTTACATCAAATTTAAAAGTTATGTCCCTAATTGCATTTCGCGGAGAAGTACGTACGAAATTTCTGATTGATCGAAAACTTTTCATTTTACGAGACCTTTATGAGCAGTTATAACGGAATTTTCACTAAAAATTCATTTCTTAAGTTCAAATATCTACAACTTTTGAATAAAACAATATTTTTTAAATTCCGTATGTACTTCTCTAGGTATTCTAATGTAGATTGACGAGAATTTTTGTTTTTTGTTCTAGGCAACAAATTGTGGATACTAAATGTCACGCCGCGGAGCGCGTAAAAAAAGATAACCAAAGAAAACATTAGTAGTCGGCTATTTTGTACATCGAAAAAAAATACATATATATTTTCTAATAGCTTGATATTCATACTAAATAAATGTTTAATCAATTTTATGAGTGAATCACTTTTTCATACGAAAAAATTGTTAAATTCGCACATGATTTTATACCCGTTGCTGTGGCCTAAGGCCTTAAGTCACAATTTATGGAAGAAAATAGTAGTTAAAAAAAATGCCCTAAAAAAATTGTAGGTCTCCCGTGCGGAAAACTGATAGGGCATCCCTATTAAAAATAAGGGCCTCTCAGGGCTTCCCTAGTGCTTTCTTTCCCTAGTAGGGATTTCCACAATGGGCCCAGACTTGGCCATTATCTGGATAAACTTGTAGGGATTTCCACAATAGGACCCGACTTGGCCATTATGGGGATAAACCTGTAGGGATTTCCACAATAGGACCCGACTTGGCCATTATAGGGATAAACCTGTAGGGATTTCCACTATAGGCCCAGACTTGGCCAGTATAGGGATAAACAAGTAGGGATTTCCACAATAGGCCCAGATCTGACTATTATAGCGATAAACCAATATAAATAGCTTAGGCTACATGGTTGATGGTATTTCAATTATTCAAATCGATTATATACATCGATCGAATAATATTATCGAACGCAAATTGGGAAAAAGCGTAAGGGCATTAGCAAATAAAAAATCAACGATGAACACAAATATTCAGACAAACATCAGACAGTATTTATTTATCAAATTAAAGGAATCTTTTACACAGATACAAACAATTACTCATGGTTTCACTCATACATGGAGTAATGCTAGCGCATAAGTGTGAACAGTCCCAACTGGTTTTCTCGACATTTTTATAGCAACTAATTTCCACTCAATACTCATCATAGGGAAAATCATTTCTTCTGAAGACTTCGCTGATATTTCCCATTCATAAACTTTATCCGACTGTGTAGGATAAGTAAATAAATTGGTCTTTGTTTTTCAGATCTTTCCCTTAATGGAAATAGATTCCAGTGATTCAGTAGACCCATATATTTTTTTATTTCTACTACACATCCATTCTAAGGAATGGATGTGTAGAAGAATATATTTGTGTAAATAACGCAAAAGACTGGCATAACTGTATAACTATAATCAATGTGATAATCTTATAATTTCAAACTTAAGTGTTACAAGCTATCACAATTCTAAAAAATGTTATCATAGTGGATAGTTCCTCAAAAATAAATGTTTGCAGTGAAGAGAGTTCGCCTCACATTATTTTTTGTCTTAATTTTGTCATGGCAGTTTGTCATAAAGGCTCACATGCAAATACGCAATCACATTTCTACGCGCGCACACATACATACATATGTACTCACGCCCACACCTATGCACATGAACAATTACATAAAAACAAATACAGATATACCCTGACGCATTTAACATACACGTATCTCCACTGATACGGATATTTTATGGCGCTGAAATGGTTTTGATGAGGTGCCGTTGAGGCATTTTTAGGGCGCTAAAATGGTTTTGATGAGGCGCCATTGAGGCAATTTATAAGGCCCCGGTCGTTGCGCCTTTAATGGCCCTTGTTGACAAAATTTGACCGGCCGCCAACGGCCCTCATGCGGCTTCCAGATTAGGGCCCGAATAAAGTTAGGGGAATATTATTGGGGCCCGATCACAGCCCCAACTCAATTTCCGCACGGGGCTGCGCTGTTAATGAAATGTCTGAGGTGGATCATCCGAAACAAAAAATCAAACGATTTTAGATTCAGCATGGTAATGGCTATAGCGCATATCATACGATTTTTTATATATGCAAAAATAACAAAATGGCGGTCATTTTTCGAAAAAAAACAAACAAAACGTGTTTTTTCATCGTTTTTGGCAAAAAATAGTAAATATAAAGAATTTTAAAACCCTCGATATGCGCTATAGCTATAGTTGGAAAGAATGTGGTGAACATTTCATAATGATCGGTTCAGTTGCTTCCAAGATTTTATCAACAAGCCGTCGAAAAACGTTGTTTCGAGAAAAAAACGCGTTCAAAGTTTGTTTAGGTTACATAAATACATAAAAACATTTTTTAAATGTATTTCGAAAGTGTATTTATTAAGTGTAACAACTTTTATATCAACATGTATATTATAAACCTATCAAAAAATGCATGAATATAGCCTTTTCTTTAGCGTCTAAAGTGAGAAGAACCCTTAAAGAGGGTTGAGTGGTGGTTGAGAAAACATTGCTGATGTTCATAATTTTTTTTTTTCAGAAGGGAAGATCGTCGCCATTTTTTAAACTTAGGGTATGTTTTGTTTCCACTTTTGGCTGTTACATGGTAGTTTTTTAATTAATCTTTAAAAACGGCGGAAGTATGGCACGGTCTTCTAAATGTGTGGCAGCGGATATTGTCAGACGGCGTGACACGTAGAGAATAAAAGTTTTACTTCCAAGTGCCGCGTGTTCCACTACATCGCTATCGAGAATTTTTCTTTATTCTGAATAATTGAATACCGTTTCTTATGAAAACTTGCGAAAAAAAACTGGAATTTTACTGTTAAGGCGTCTGGCGACCTTGGCTGATCGAAAAATGGGTATACTTAAAAAAGTAATAATAAACTCGAACGTATGGGCCGGAATATTTTTATAAAAATATTCCGGCCCATACTTTCGCGTTTAATATATTTTTTTTAAATATGCCCATTTTTCGATCGGCCAAGGTGGCCAGACGCCTTAATGGTTGTGCTTAATATGTCGGCAAGAGTTATTAACTGCAGCTACATCTGCGATTTTTCATAAGCAGCTGCTAAATTGCCCATCCGACTTATATGCGTCGAAGAAAATCGGTACCTGTTAATCCTCGTCAGTAAAACGCTTCATTTAAAGCGAAGTCGAAGATGTACCACGTGACATATATGAATGCGAGAGAGGCAGCTGAAATTTTCGAACAGAGATTTCTCAAATATGAATAATATTCGGGACAAAATAAAATGGTCAAACTTTGCGCGAGGGAATTCTCCAGAGCATGATGCTCTGTTAAAAAAAACAATAAATAAAAGATAAAAAATCTTAATCGGGTATTCTAGTCTGGAGGTCCAAATTTGAGCCGTTTTTTCGGGCTTGTTAAAAAAAAAATATTTTCACCATCCATTTATTATAGTATTTTTATTGATATTTTAAGAACTTACAAAAAGAATTTTGTACAAAAAAAATATAAAAATTGAAACAGTTTTGAACCCCTAAATATAGCCGTGAAAAAAGACTTGAAGCGTTTGACAGGATTCCAAAGCTCCCTCCCATTTGGAGCAGAAATAAAACCAATTTTTTTTATCAATAAGAATGTCATTATGGCAGGTATCAAAGAGAATTTTTGATAAAATGGCGAAAGTCTGAAAGAAAATAATTTTAGGCCCTATTTTGTTTTTAGTTCAAACTTTTTACACGTAATAATAATTATTTCGCAATGCCTGAGGTAAAGGCGATAGAGGGATATATACTAAAGGCCCATACCAAATGTGTAGTCAATCGGTTGAATAGAACGCGAGATTTCGTCAACCAGGTTGAAAAAAGTAGTTTCGAGAAAACCCGAGTCGAAATTTTCGAGCCGCGTTCAACCCACAAAATGAAGGCGAGCAGAAATCGGCGTGAGCGGATTATTGGGTATCTAAAGGAGGGTACAATGTTTGAAAGTACCATGCGTTAGAGCCTCCGATGAACCTCCGGCATGGCAGAAAGTAGACTTTTTGACTCAAAGGAGGTCAGTGAGGTTCACAATTGAACCTACGCAACCTCAGGTCGGCCTACTTCGAGCGCTCGCGCAGAACCTACTTCCCCCCCTTTCGGCCTACTGTATACTGCTAAACAACAAAATTAATTTATATAGATTCTATTTAAATAAAATAGGTTCTTTCCTTGTCTCACAGCCTACTACGATCATATTTCTTTCAAAGATATTTATATATATTAATAAAGATGAGATTCCAATTAATCTTTATTTGTTTACAATGTACACTGTAAAGCTAAGTGTACTATATGCATAAAATATTTCATAAATCGAAAATAAAATGAACTCCTTAATTGAGAGCTTTACCACAAGGATTTTTCATCGTAATTCGTCATTCCCTGGCCTATAGAAATGATTTTTTTCGAAGAAAATATTTTCCCTATATGCGCCTTGAACCTAGTCCTACCTATTCATAGCTACGCTGCGCTGCCCCTATGTTACCGAGTGCTTACAACATTTTGGTCGCTGATATGGCATAAGAGACCAAATGAATACCTCTAACTATTTGTTGTATCACATAAGCTATATGAATTAGTTGATATGATTGTGATAATTAGAGAGTTTCATCGAATAACATGCTATAGATTTTTCAAACAAACACACATATACATATACATATATATAAAATTCCTCTCTCTCCACCTTCTCTGCCCCTCGCCCCTTTTATATGAGTGTTGCAATAAAGATGGACCATTAGTTCAATCAAATAGAAAAATGGTTAACTCTAAGAAAATTCTATTTAAGGTAAATTAAAAAAAAATAACTAGATCCATTCAGTGAACTTAACTAAATTGTTTTTTTTGAACAGATGAAGATGTTGAACTGATGAAACCGAATCACATATTTATTAGGATCAAATAAAATATGTAGTTATTGGACGATATTAAATAGATTTATTTTCTATAAATAAACATTTTTGAAATCAATCATTTTAATAATGGAATGCAATAGGAAAAAGTTGTTTCTATGAAAAATCTAGTTAATTAAAATAAAAAAGAATCAAATAGACGCGGTTAGTTAATATCATGATTATTTAGCGGAAAAAAATTAAAATATGCTTCATACATACACGTGGAAATATTTTTTTAATTTTCGAAGTGCTAAAAATGAAAACAGACAAACAAAAACAAAACGAACAAAAACAAAAACAAAAAATCGAATGAGGTTGAATTCTAAACCGACAATTTCAATCCTTTAAAACATGAAATAGACTATAATTAACACCCTAACGTTCCATATAGATATCAAAATTATATGTTATTTAGATCTACACTGCCAGCCAAAAGTTTTCGGACACTCCACATAATCGCAAAACTTTTGAGCGCAGGATAATTGCCAAATAATGTTAGAGTAATATAATTCATTTCATTTATTATTTCACGAACATACTATAAAGATCTATATAATTAATTATACAGAGCTTTAGAGTATCTTCGTAAACTAATTATTATTCTACCATAAGTTTGCAATGATCCAAAGTGATATTAAGTTTTGCAGTTATCTGAAGCGTCTGAATACTTTTGACTGCTAGTGTATATTAGAATATATTAATACAACCACATATTTCGAGTATAATATATATATATATAGTATTATATAATATATACTGTCGCTTGAAAGTTTGGATACACCAGCCGATATTTCTTGCTGCACGAACATAGCTTCGTAAAAAAAAGATAACCAAATTTACCGAACGGCGTTTTGACGGGAATAAATTCAGCTTTATAATGCTTTTCTGAAATATTTTTTTATAATTTTCTTTTCGACCCGGTACGCACTTTTATACGTGACTGATTTTCGGCTTTTTTTCGACCATCGAGAATTGGACTTATGCAAAAAAAAATTGTTACGTTTGTCCATGATAAACTTGAACGGGGTAGCAAGAACTCCATTTGCGTTTTTATAAAGTTTTGTACGATTTTTTTCGCAATGTTATTTCATTTTTTGCTAAAAAAGACTAATTCTAGATAATGCAATGTAACTCAAGAACTAGACGGTTTAAAAAGAAATGTCAAGGACGAAAAACGTCGCGTAAGCTTATACTGGATAGACTGGCATTTTTTAAGAATTTTCCTGTGAGATTTTTTCTGACAGGAAAACGCGCATTAATCCAATAGAATTGGAGTATATTAATATTGCATTAATAATTTTCGCATATTAATATTGCATTAATAATTTGATAAGGGGACGATGTATTTTTATTAATTTCGTATTATTTTCGTCATCGAACGGGTTACCGATCAGGCCACAATGGAATGATGATGGAGGAGATATCGAATTTGGGCCGAAAGCAGGTTAGGTGGGGTCGAGGCAACAGTTTGAGATTGAAAGCAGGTTAAGGAGGCCTGTGCTCTGCATGTTTCACTGAAACTGGGGTCGAGAGAAGTGGGAGGTCTAGCACAGGCTACCCTGGACCAAGAGGAGGTCTCTTCATGGCACTGAACTTGACAAATGAGGTTTCGTAGGTTCAACGGAGGCTGGCGGCTTATGTATTACAAAAGAAATAGTTCCTGCGCGGGTTCATAGGAGGCTAAAAATGTCGACTCAGGTAAACGCTTTTAAAGTTTTGACTACGATTTCGGAAAATCGCAAATATCTAATTGATATAATGGCACATTATACTTACGTTATATCAATCTGCCTCGTAAAGTGTGCCTTCCTCGACTTCGAAATGACGATTTTCTGAAGCTCGTTCTTCCCTGCGATCAGTTCTAGCTTCCTTAGAAGCTGCTGAATTTCGTAGCTCCGACTGGTCGATCCTTTTCTGATCTCGTTTGCTGGCCTAAATATTGGAAATTTCGAAATTTCCCTTTGAGGATCTACTCTCAAGAGTCTATACTTCAATAAAAAGTCAAATAAAGCAATTTTTCCAAATTTCCAGCCTTAAGGGATCATCACAGTATAACGGGTCGAAAAAAGCTGATTTTCGCAATTGTTTTTTTCCATGGTTCAAATTCGGTCTGATTTATATATGTCAAATGAAAGCGCTCAGGAAGAACAGAAAATCAATTTTTAAACGTTTATTTTTTTCCATTTTCTTCAACGGTTGAAAATGTCTATGAAAAAAAGAGTCCTCACGGTCGTGAAGGCAAATATGATCTGACAAAATTCGTAGTGTATACCGTTTTGAAAAACGACATTTCGAGACACATTTCTTCTTACGCTTACAGAATCCCTTTTTCTGAGAGTTTCGCCCTAAAAGTTGATCTAAAAGGAATCCAAAATTTAAAAATTTTTGGAGTTACGTCGACTCTATACATGCTCTTAAGGGGTTATATACAGTCAGGAGGCCCAAAAAGATCAATTTTTTCAAAACTTTTTCTCGAGAATACCTTTAAATCTATTAACGTAAAAATTTGTATACATATTATGGTAACTTTTAACTGTATTTTAACATTTCTTATTTGTAAAAAAAATTATTCTGAAAGCTGTCATAGCTGTTCTCCGGGAGCACCTCTAAAAAAGGCGTCTTGCGGTGAGCACGATATCTCTGGACTGGATCATCTATAATGAAAAAACCAAAAATATTTCGTTGATATAATGAATTATCTTGTAATTGATCGAAGAAACCAGCAAAATAATAATTTTTGACAAAATGGCGGATTCTAAAAAAAAAATCGATTTTTGACAAAAATGTAGACCTTAAATTGTTTATAAAATGGAAAATATTTATCGGTGACAAAACACACAGTTTTGAGAAAAACGCGTTTGAAATTTCAAAAGCACTTTCTAACGTTCTGACACGTCATTAGAAATATGCGTGTAACTTCGAGATAATTCGCCGGATTGACAAGAAATTTTCTGTGTGTGTACTTAAATATATGTACATTACAAAAAACAATATAAAAAAATCGATTTTTCGAAAATATTAACTGTATATAACCCCTTAAGCACCGTCAAAATATCCGCTATTCCATTTATGCTTCTCCGTCATGGCATTTTCCATGACCTATGAATTGCTCAACAGAAAAGTAGACATTGAATAAAGCATAATTTAAATACCATCATTCTCCACTTGTCGTTCGAGGTCTCACATGTTCCGAACGACATATATATTTACGATTATGTGTCGTCATTTTTTTTTCTCTCGTGGGCTCAAAATATGTAAAAGACAAATCTCAATGACAAATGATTGAGCGTATACCCGGCCGAGTTATAACCCGCCATAAATAATCGTCACGACTCGCAACGATTTAGCCTCCCTCTCGTTCTTGCAGTCTCAGCTGTGCCTCATCCCCTTGTTCCCCGTTTCCCATTCAGGTGGGAATATGCCAATGATAATAATAACGATTTAAAAAAAAATGGCGGACGCGTGTGTTCGTAAACACGACGTGTCGTTCAACATTCTTGTTGATCGCTTCTATAACAGCTTCCGAAAATAAGTGCACTGTCGTACGTGCGACGATAAAGCCCAGCTACATTGCGATGTACAGCTGAACGAGTATCCGTTCGAACGATAGCTCCATAACGCAACGATACATTATAGAATGTGTCGTTTTATGGGACATGCATTAAAATTCATGCTATGTGCCGTTCAACATTATGTATACATTACATATACAGGGTGTCCTGTTATGAATGGATGAGCCTCCAACTATCGATAGGTCAGATTGTGTCCTACTATATGCTGGAATTTCAGTTTAGTAAAAGTTCAACATTTTTCGAAATTCTGAGCTTTGTGTGATTTTTTGGAAAGAAAAATAATTTGCTTTTGGTTTTTCGCATGTCATTTCGATGAAATTTTGCATGCTTATAGAATAGGTAAAAATAAGCGACACGTATTTTTTCATATCTGCCGAATCCGATTTTTAAGGGGTGAAACGCACCCTCAAAAAGTGGGGTGTTTTTCGTTGATGACGTTTTAACGGTGCGAGATATAAAAAAATTCAAATTGCAACAATGTTTATTTGTTCGTGTACTATTGGAGACGAGAACGATAGCGTTATCGACGAAAAACGATAAACACCCCTATTTTGTGGGAGCGTTTCACCCCTTTAAAGTCGGGTTCCGCAGATATAAAAAAATACGTGTCGTCTATTTTTACACATTCTACAAGTATGCCAAATTTAATCGAAAACGGACAGATCGACCTCGCAACCTTTCTTTGTAAGTCAGATGTTCGAATTGGTTCAAAATTCTGCATAAGATCGTTCTTCATAAAGTTTTCTTAACATTTACGGTTAAAAAGGAGACTTTTCCTGTTTAAACAAATAACCAAGACCTTTTTTTTAACGGGTGAAAAAAAGTTATCGTTTGTAGAAATGGCATGCGAAAAACCAAAAGCAGATTACTGTGTCAAAAACCGTGGGATTGTAACTAAACTGAAATTCCAGCATAAAGAAGGACATGATCTGACCGATCGACAGGTTGAGGATTATTCATTCATAACAGGACACCCTGTACACACACACACACACACACACACACACACACACACACACACACACACACACACACACACACACACACACACACACACACAAATATATATATATATATATATATATATATATATATATTTCGGAGACTGGAGAGCAGAAGCTGGTGATTCAAATAATTTGCAATTCAAATATACAGAAATTCGTTTATTTTGAATCTTCCGTCAGATATAAGTTCCTCAAATCCAGCCATAAGCCGAGTCGTTTTTTCTTCATTTTCTATTCCGTGTTTGCTGGAAAAAAAGGCCTCGACGTAAAAAAGAACGTAGAAGTATTCAAATTTGTGAATAAATTTTTATGATTCTTTAAAAATTTGTGCAATAACTATTCCACAGAATTTTTACTCTGTCTTGACGTTTGTTCATTTCGAGTCTGTTGGAAAAATGGACAAGATGGCGTTGTAAAATAACAGAAAAAAAACTGAACGCTAAAGTTAGAGCAATAAGGAGAAAAATTGGACGAGGATATTGAGTGGGAATGTTGTCATTCATACACACACACACGTGTACGTTGGGGTGGCGGAAATTTGACCTCCATTTTTCTTTTTTCTCACCATCCAACTGTCTTCTTTAAAGAAAAAAATAAAAATTGTCGCGAAAGCTGCGAGCCGTAAAAAATATTGAGAGGTCGCTCAAGCCTCCCAAACATTCAAATTTTTACTAAAGAAACGATTTTTTTTCGTTTACTTCTCACCTATGAACTTTACGCTTTATAATTTTTAAATTTACCTCACACTTTTAACCTTATGGAACAACTTATAATGGGTCGGGACTTATAGTGGACGAAGAAAAAAAAACGATTTTTTAATGAAAATTTGAATTTTTGGGAGGCTTGAGCGACCTGTAAATATTTTTCGACCGTTCGCAGCTTCCGCGACTATTTTTTTTTCTTTAAAGAAGATAATTGAACGGTGAGAAAAAGAAAAAATGGAGCTCATATTTGTGCCACTCGAGTGTACACATATATACCGTCGTCCATTAATATATCGACGTACACGATAGAATTCAATTAATGCTCAATACAAAGACATATTTTCGTGAATATACACAGTGAAGAAAATATCATTATCGCTTAATAGAATCGAAAGAACTTTTCCTGGAAAGACTAACTATAGGATGGACGGAAGGGGTGAACATTGATTAAGTACTTGGCACCACACTACGTAGGAAGGTGATAAATGCTCGTGCTAAAATTGTTACCAGCGCTATATACTTGTGTTCAAGACACTTCGAGCTGCTATACAAGTGCTTTTAGATAAATTAATTTGGAAAATGCACGTATGAGCAGTGGGTCGGGGTCGGGAGACAGGCTTGTGCTTTGCATCTAAGCTTCATATGCGATCAGATTGTCAATGGGGAAGGTAGATGGAGGTAAGTAGAAAAAGTGAACAGTGGTGGCAAGCGACAGTTTGCAACGAGGGGAAGGGAAAAAAAATAAGTGTTCGAAAGGAGGGGAAAAATTGATTATTAGGGGTTGAAAGTCTTGCAAAGAGATTCAGCCTTAAGGAGTTTTCTCGCTTTAGACGCTAAAAAAGGCCATTTACATGATTTTTTGATAGGTTTATATTATAGATATTGACATAAAAGTTGTTACACTTAATAAATACACTTTCGAAATACATAAAAACAAATTTTATGTATTTATGTAACCCAAACAAACTTCAAACGCGTTTTTTCTCGAAACAACGTTTTTCGACGGCTTGTCGATAAAATCTTCGAAACTGCTGAACCGATTCTTATGAAATTTTAACCACATATTCTTTACAA
The DNA here is from genome assembly GCA_964007375.1 of Ophion obscuratus. NCBI lineage: Eukaryota > Metazoa > Arthropoda > Insecta > Hymenoptera > Ichneumonidae > Ophion > Ophion obscuratus. The sequence continues at coordinate 23,959,944 of OZ023318.1, read as the reverse complement.
CTATAGCTATAGCGCATGCCAAGGATTTTTTTTGTTTTGGTATTTACCACTTTTTTGCCAAAATAGGTTAAAAAAGCAGGTTTTTTCCCCAAAAATGTCCGCCATTTTGTTATTTTTGCATATATCAAAAATCGTATGATATGCGCTATAGCCATTAATATACTAATTATATACTATATAGCCATTAATGGCTATAGCCATTAATATACTAATATACTAAAACCGTTCGTTTTTTTCGTTTCGGATGATCCATCGCCGAGATTTCATCAGCAGCGCAGACCTACAATTTTCTTAGGACTTTTTTTTTCAAGGGAAGGGTAGGGGTTTCAGCGTGAAAAAAAACACTTTTTTGCGATTTTTTTTCATCTATATGGATAGAGTAAATTGATTGATACCTTTTCCAAAAACGCCTTTGGAAAAACACGTTTTGCGGTGTTCACCGTATCTCAGCTAGAAATTATCTGAAATCAAGTACCATTAAAATTTAGTCAAAGTATCATCAAATCCTCTCCTCTATGGTCTTTGATATTTTTTTTTTTCATTTCTAAATTTTTGGTGGTCATGTAAAGTGAAAAGTGCTATTTTTCACGAAAAATTCCGCCATTTTGGGGGTGGAAAACCCCTTCAATGTAAAAAAAAAATCTCAAACTAACGGTTGGGAGAGGTATTTTATATGTAGAAAATGTGTACCAAGTTTGAAATAAAACGCTCATGTAGTTTTCAAATGGCAGTGAACACGGACTTTGAAAAAGCGGTTTCGAGAAAAACGCGGCACCGGCTTGTTTGTGGATATTTTCGCGTACAAATTTCACGGAATGTTCTTGAAATGACACTTAACAATGTACAAAAGATTTCAATAAATTTACTCTATCCATATAGATGAAAAAAATTCGCAAAAAAGTGTTTTTTTTCACGCTGAAACCCCTACCCTCCCCTTAAGTACCATTTTCGTCTAAAAGTAGTGACAAATAATGCAACATTTAAAAAAATATATTTTGAAAGTGTATTTATTAAGTGAAACGACTTTTATATCAATATCTATGATATAAACCTATCAAAAAAATTCATGAAAATGGTCTTTTTTTAGCGTCTGAAGTGGGAAGACCCCTTAAAATGGTCCATCGTCGAAGAAAATTGTGAAAAAAGTTTCCGTAAGGCATCGATGATGGTATACTTTTTTTTACGATTTTACCTTTTTCAGGTAACCTTAATTTTGTCCACCCTTCGGAAACGTCCTCTTTGCATCAGACCTTCCTATTCAACGATCCGGTGGATAGCTTTCCTAGGGTTCGTGTGTTTTCCCATTTTCTCCTTTTCTCTTCAGATAAAATTGACTCTTCGACCAAACATTTGAGGTCGAAAATTCTTGCACCAACGTTAAAGTGCTACCTCAATTTTATCAGCAGTACCGCACTGATGCATGTAAACCGTGTACCCACTTTTTTTATTATTCTCTGTTGGCCCGGAAATCGTAAAGTGTGGCGAACAGAACGAAAATTTGAAAAGCTCGTTTTTTACACTTTAAAATTATTTTACAGTTCAATGGATTTTATATATTGGCAATTTTAAAGGACCTTTCGGTGATGTATACAGCGAAACATCGATGTATATTGAAATTTCGGAATCGTTATTACAAACTGATATCGTAAAATTGATCGGATAATTTCAGCGATTTGGTATAAAAAGACATGTGAAATTTTGGTATAAAAAGACATGTTTAATCAAGCGTTCCATACACAACTGACACTGAAAAGGCAGTCAATCGTCCTGGAACGTTAATTAAAACGCGCCGCGGAAATTCAATATATAAATTTTCGATTGATCGTTAATATTTAAGGGGTACGTGGGTTTCAAAGCCAAAAATAGCACAATTTTTCTATTGAAAAAAAACAATACATACATTATTTTAATAATAATGGTAAGCACATAAAAGAGCAACATTTCAACAATATTTAAAAAAAAATTCATCCCAAAATTTGAGAAATTCAGCCGGTGAGACCTGGTTTCCGGAGACCCCTTAAAAAAGTGTCCTTGTGGTGGTCAGAATAACTCATGATAGCTTTACCGGAAATTAAAAAACCAAATTTTTTCTATTAGTAGATAAGTATAGCTCGTGATTAAACGACGGATGTGAAAAAAAATTGAAATTTGCATTTTTGGCAGAGTTGTATGCAAAATCGTTCAACTTTTGGTACAATTTACGCTTGTAAAATTAGTTGTAATCGAAAAAAAACCTTCGTTCAATCACTAGTCAATGCTATTTTGAAGAAGTGCGATAAATTACAATAAGATCGGTGAATTCGTTTTTGAAAAATCGTGTCCACCGACTTAAAAAATAGTGTTTTGAAAAAAATTCGATATACCTGCTAGGTATATCTCCTAGACTTTGACTCCGATTGACTTAAAATTTTGGGAGGATATTCTAGAAATATTGCACTATTAGATAATTAAAAAAAAGTAATGGATTTTTTTAAATTTTCGAACCCACGTAACCCCTTAAATATACCTATAGACTCAAATATCTACTCGTCCAAATTTATCGGATATCAATTATTCAGATTTTCAGGCCTATTTTATCGATCAATAAATATTTCCTAGATGCTCGCAAATATATTTCACTGCGTGGGTGGCCGATAGAAAATTGCACTATCGATCTTCCATAGGAATGGGAAATTGTTGGCGAATCTCTCGATATCTTCGGCCGGACGAGTCGCTTGGCTGGCTGATTAATCTTGAAAATGTACGATAGGACGGCCGATAGTCTCAACGACACTTATGGGATGTAGAATATTCATGGTCTGAGTAGCTCTCCATGGCATAGTCGTTACCATTTGGCGGCTGCATTTGGGCTGAGCTCGCATCGCCTACGTCTTCGAAAGCTGTCTACCTATCTCGTTGCTAAATTCTCTTGCTATTTCTCATGTTTTCTCCTTCGCTTGAGTTCAATATCCGAAGATGTAGTCATCTTCTTAAGGAGGGAAATACCTTTGGGCGAGGAAATGATTGCTGTTCATGATTTTTTTTTAAAGGAATGATTTCTTGGTGCCGTGTTGAAATTCCGAACTTTGATGCTTCGTCGTTTTAAAATTCCGAATTTTGATGTTCCGAAATTCAAGATGGGGCCGGGTTGAAATTCCGAACTTTGCATGCCCAGAACACTCCAAACTCCGAAAGAATACTTCAAGAAGAAATAATCAAGAATACTTCAAGAAGAAAGATCAAAATTCCGAGAGAATTCTACACGAAAGACCAAAAGTCCGAAAATCTGAACGCCGTCAAAATAATTCGGCTATGGAAGTTTTAAAACTTTCTAAATTGTCAATAAATCAACGAATTATTTCTGGATTTTTTTTTGATGAAGAAGGGATTTTGCGTCAATTTTGAAATTTGTCTAGACAATGTTATACGTTCTACATATTTTGTAGTCAACTGTGTAAACCTTCGTTGACATGATCATGACATGGGGAGGGAAATGCGCAGACGGTTTAAAATTCCTAATTTTAATATTCCGAAATTACAAGGTTCGTCAAGATCATGCTAGCGAAAGTCTACACAGTTGACTGTAAATGGTGTAGAACGTGTAACATTGTCTAGACAAATTTCAAAATTGACATAAAATCACATCTTAACAAAAACAAAATCTTGAAATAATCCGTCATTTTATTGAAAATTTTTAAACTTTTTAAACTTCCATATCCGAGTTATTTTGACGGTATTCAGATTTTCGGACATTTGATTTTTCGTGTAAAATTCTTTCAGAGTTTTGATATTTCGGGGTAGCATTCTTTCGGAGTTTTGAGCGTTCTCATCATTCAAAGTTCGGAATTTCAACCCGGTACCCATTTCCTCACCACTTTGGAGACTTAGCGTATATTTTATTACTACTTTCGGCTGTTACATGATATTTTTTTCATTTTTTCATAATCTCTAACAGTGGCGGGGATACGACACAGCCTTAGAAGCAGTTTGCGGCGGGTGTTGTCAGACACATAGCATCGCCGCCATTAATCTGAGAAAGAACCAACGAAGATTTTTCTTTCATTAACACTCATACGAAGAATATGAACCAAGAAAAAGTGAGAAGTGTTGAAAATCTATCAAATGGTACGTTTAAAAAAAAACGATTGAACTTTCCAAAAAAATAGCCATTCCATTTTGCAATAAAAAATAGTTTTTTAAAAACTTTTCAAATAAATTTAGGGTCATTTTTTAGATCATAAGGTTAGAAAGATTTATACCAAATTTCATCAGAATCGGTCAATTAGTTTTTTTAGCTTTACGTCACGTCAGTTTTGAAAATGCTGTTTAGAAGACAGTGCCATATCTCCGCCATTTTTAAAGATTAATAAATTAAAAAAATGCCATGTAACAGCCAAAAGTAGTAATAAACCACACCCTAAGTATAAAAAATCGTGAAGCGAACTTTCCTTAAAAAAAAAACATGAAAATCAGCAAATTTTTTCCTCGCCTAATGTATCACCCCCTCAACTTCAACATCGTGCATCGGCAAAGCGTTTGGAAATAGATGAATTTTATGAATCGCCATTCGGTTAACGCAGGTGTTGCGTATTTATGTAGTGGAGGAACAATAGATCTCGGGAAAAATCACAAAATAATGCGAATGAGCTTAAGGGGTCTTTTCACTTTAGACGCTAAAAAAGGTCATTTTCATGAATTTTTTGACAGGTTTATATTACACATATTGATATAAAAGTTTTTGCACTTAATAAATACACTTTCGAAGTATATAGAACAATTTTTTAAAATATATTTCATTCATTATTTACAGACGAAAAAGGTAGTTAAAATAAAGTCCTGAAAAAATTGTAGGTCTGCGCTGTTCATGAAAATGAAACGGTTTTAGATTCAGTTTGGTAATGGCTATAGTACATATCATACGATTTTTGATATATGCAAAAACAACAAAATGGTGGACATTTCACGAAAAAAACGTGTTTTTTACCGTTTTTGGCAAAATATAGTAAATACCAAAATTTAACAAAATCCTTGATATGAGCTATAGCTATAGTTGTAAAGAATATGTGGTTAACATTTGATAAGGATCGGTTCAGTAGTTTCGAAGATTTTATCAACAAGCCGTCGAAAAACGTTGTTTCGAGAAAAACGCGTTTAAAGTTTGTTTGGGTTACAAAAATACATAATTTTTTTTTAAATGTATTTTGAAAGTGTAACAACTTTTATATCAATATCTATAATATAAACCTATCAAAAAATTCATGAAAATAGCCTTTCTTGCGTCTAAAGTGAGAAGGTCCCTTAAAACGTTACAGCGCGCACGAGAATAATGGCAAACGTTTTTAATTTTATTTTCACGCCGAAGGGATGAATAATTTTTTTTTCAGATCGTTTGTTGATAAATTATTTTCGCACTAGATGTATATATGCCCAGTCGAACGTCACAGGGATATAAATCCGCGTAATCAGTCGGAAAACTCGACCATCTGTCGCACGTGCTACTCTTTTTCTCTGCCTCTCCGTACCATGTGCGTGAAGTTCAATAACGTTATCCCCGTTATGTTCAGATTGAATTTTATTGCCGAGATAGCTGCGTCGAGATGGCGAAAAATCCGCGCAATTCGAGGTCGACGTGATTAACCGGAAATTGAAGGTTTTACGGTTACTGTTGAAGTGATGCGCAGCTTTTGTATAATTCCGCGAGGTGCACGGTTTTGCAATCGCTGAAAAATCTTGTATTTACATTTTGAGGGTGCACGATTTCGAAATTCGCCCCAGAAGTAACATTTGGAAGGATCAACAAAGCCGATATAGAGCGAATAATATTTAGGTGTAAATAAATGACGACTAGACGTTTTACAGTTTTTATTGGTTTTATGACCATTATTATTATCGCCCTAGTTGGCCTCTCGTAAATTTTCATTCATTTCGGATTTTAACGAACTCGAAGCTGCATCGACGTGCACATTTTTTTTTTTTCAATTACGTTAAATCAAAACGCAATCCAGGAAGCGAAGATGCCCCCACCCCGCGCCGATTGACCTGAAATTTTGCGCAAGCCTTCCTTTCAATATTTTAAGGCAACCTCTAAAGGGATTTTTGGCGACTCGCCATAGTTTTCGAGATATTGAATTTTTAAGTTTTTCTTTAACGCGCGCTAACTTTTTCTATATCTTCTACGTCTCCGGTCATACCTATAATGTTATCGCGCTCTCCGTTTTGCCCAAACAAACCTAAACCCCATCCCCAACCCAAACTTAAACCCAAACCCAAACCCAAACTTAAACTTAAACTCAAACCCAAACCCAAACTTAAACTTAAACCCAAATCCAAAGTCAAACCAAAACCCAAACCCAAACTTAAACTCAAACCCAAACCCAAACTTAAACTCAAACCCAAATCCAAGAACTATTGCGCGTCGCCAAAAATCCCTTTGGGGGTTGTCTTAAAATATTGAAAGGAAGGTTTGTGCAAAATTTCAGCTCGATCGGAGGGGAGCGGTTTTCGGAACCTTACCTAAAGTATGTTTCCAAGCGGAGTGAATTTTTTTTATTTCGGGCATAGTAACCGTGCTATGCATAGCATCAATCAAAGAATAAAAATATTTCTAGCTCAACAACAGAAATGATGCGGGACGAGAATGATCGAGTCTCATTTCATGAATATCGATACTCATGATTATACGAATACTCGTCTACGGGTGAGAAATAACGTAGCGTACTGGCCTGTCTCGACTTAACCTCACCCTGTTTCGATCGTCCCGAAAGTATAGTATCGGGGTGGGCTCAAATCGGGCACCGGTTGGGATTTATAGCGCAGCCGGCAGACTTTACCTGCTGCGAGCCGATAAAGCGCCGAAATATATTGCAGAATGGGTGAAACCGGAACGACGTTGCGTATACACCACACTTACTGGTACACACGTACGAGTATAGTTGTAACCCTCCTCGGTGCTGTGTGTTTTATTCACACGGGATAATCCACGCCGAGTTGACGAACGTCCATGAATAAAAGAACAGAAAATATCTTTGATATTTCAATGACGTGGATGGCCGTCGTTCGAATGAAGTACCGTTTGAAATGGTTTTTACTCTAGAAATGAAAAATCACAGGAGTCGAGATCCTCATTATAAAATGGCATTTATAAGCCCATTGTTGATTTCGAAATGAATTGCTCGAAGGGTTGTGCCTAGTTGTAAAAGTCGAAAACAGCTCGTTGTTGGGATTTTTAATATCGTAGTAATACATTTATAATAAAATTATGTATTTGAAAAAGTATCATCTGGAGCAGCGGTTCTCAAACTTTTTTGGCGACGAAACCTTTTTGATATACTAAATATTTTACAGAACCCTAACATAAGCAAAACCTGGTTATATGTTTATTTTTTAATAAACATCATACAAAAATCTGTACTTTACTTATCAATGTATTCATTCAACTGTAAATTAATTAATTGTTTTCCATTTATTGGGAGGTATGAACTTGTGTTTTTTTTTGGCGGAGCCCTAGCAGAGACCTTGCCCCCCAGGGCTCCGGGGAGCACACTGTGAGCATGGTCGATTTAAAGAACATGTTGCAATTTCTTTGTGTAAAATTATTTAATTATAATCGATTTACAGCTGATGTTCGAGAATCACCTCTCAAAAACGTATTTTGCAGGTTACATAATATCAAAAAATTAAATAGATTTCATTAGTATATTAGTTTATTCTATGATTAATAGGAGGAATTTCCGAAATACCATGTCAAAAAAATATAGCGCGTGTTCAAAGTGAGTCTTGCTTTTTGCGAAAAAAATTGACATTTTTCATTCATCAAATAAAGAGTATACATCAGAAAGAAAAGTTCTTCGATCAAATACTACATTTTTACATGTATAAAAAGCCCTAAAATTTTCAGAAAGATCGATGCAGAAGTTTTTGAGATATTTTGCCCGCCGACTTTAAAAACGTACATTCGATAACAAATACGTTTAAAGTTTCAAAAGACGCTCTGAGCGTTCCGACGGGCGTCGACAACACAGCCCATAAAGCAGCCGATTTTGACCCCATCACTTAGATTTTTTCATGGAATATTCATAAGATGATATACTGTAAAAATATATTGATTTCGAGAAAAAAATGATTTTTCGACTTTTACAACTAGGCATAAGCCCTTCAGCTCTGACAAAAATTTTCCCGAAATTTCGAGTCATTATTTTATTTTGGATGATTAGTTCTAGACAACTTTTTGAGACACTTCCGTGTACTACGGAATCCATTTTAGCAAAATCGATATGCTGTCGAATGCCCCATATGTATACGTGTTACTCACTTACGTCGAGTATTGTTGCCGGTAACATTTAACTTTTCGTTTATATACAATATACAAGTGGGTGTGTATACGTTAGCGAGCGTGTTCACGATATAAACTATGGTTTACGAGGTCGAGACGGCGAAAGAAAAGCCGGATCTGGACATCCGCTAGGGAGACTGGAAAATAATAAATAAAATTGACTTTGCTCCTTCGTCATTCCATTCCGATCCACTCCGGGATTTTTCGATACAATTGATGAGAGCGGACACCGCACGGGACGGTATTGATTGGGGAATTCCGATTGAACAAAAGAGAATAGAATTTCGATAAATTCGTTGCATAGCTTTGGTGTTAACGAGTCTGCATAAGCTTGGGGCCCAAATAACAAGTTGATTTGCAATGTTTTTTTTTTTTTTTTGGGAGTGTATTGAAATTACGAGGTCGATGTTTTACACACAATTAATACATAGTCTTGCTAAGTTTCAGTTTTTTTTAATTGGAAAATGTTGATAAAACGTAAAGCTATTAAATATTATTTTAACAAAGTGGCACCGTCGCTGGCAATCGGTATAGGTGGTTCTGAAAACTAGGATGATCTGAAAATAAAAATAAAAGAAGTACTTTTAGCATAATAATAAAACTGTCGTTTGATCGGACATTTTTTTTAAATTTGGAACATTGCGAGAATAACAAGCCTCAAAAAAGTTCGATTTTTAACAAAAAAACCAACTTTAGTTATTTGTTGTTATCAAATAGATCAACATATAAAAAAATCATCGAATTATACCATAGAAAATGTTATAAACTCTGTCCGAATTTAAAGTAAAGCGGAGGAATACATTTTGAGAAATCACTTACAGAACCCAATTTTTAAGGGTTGAAACGCACCCCCGAAAATTGGGGTGATTTCCCATTTTCGTCTATAACGTTTTAACGATACGAGACATGAAAAAATTTTCAAATTGCAACAATGTTCATTTTTTCCTGTACTATACATTGGAAATGAGAACGATAACGTTATCGGCGAAAAACGAAAAAGACCTCTATTTTCGAGGGTGCATGTCACCTCTTAAAAATCGGGTTCCGCGGATATAAAAAAATACGTGTCGCCTATTTTTGTCCATTCTACAAGCATGCCAAATTTCATCGAAATCTGACAGATCGACCTCGCAATTTTTCCTTGTGAGTGGGCGACCCCTACCCTTCACAAAAATCGTCATAAGAGGGTTATTTTTCGAAAATTTTACAAACTCTTCGTTGCAGTTTGAAGTCGAGACCCTAGACTACAAAATAATGCAATAAAAAAATCGTTTTCTTTTTACATTCTAAGCTCACCCTTTAAGACAGTTCCAATTTTCAGGAAATACTTACAAGGAACATCCCTCGGGTGACACCCTTCGATTTTGTTGAAATTTAGATATATTATAAAGCACCGAAAAGTAAGCAATACGTATTTCTTGTTATCGGCGGAAAAACGGTTTCAATGGGTGAAACCACCCCTCGAAAAAAGGCATCTCCAGGGGTAATATAGCAGTTTCACACACAAGGAGTCCACCGATTTTAATGAAACAAAAACGAAAATTCTTCTAATCCGAAGCAATGAAAATTCACTATAGTGACATTGCAAAAAAAATTTAGGGGTGAACCACCCCAATATTCAGGGGTGGTTTCACCCTTTAAAACCGTTTTTCCGCCAATAAAAAAAATACGTATCGCTTACTTTTCGGTGCTTTATAACATATCCAAATTTCAAAAAAATCGAAGGGTGTCACCTGAGGGATGTTCATTGTTGGACTTTTTGTATCATAACTTTTTCGACATTTGAAAAGTGCGGAAATGCATCCATGCATCGTTTCACTTATCCATACAATTTTTGTACACACGAAATCATGATAGTAGGTTGATTTTTAGCGTAGCTATCTGAAAAAAATGTCGATTAAAACCGATTCTTGTCGAAGAGGGAAGTCTTTCCCTCGCTGGTTTATCAGCGTTCAAACTTCGTTGCCCAAAGTGGAAGCCCTGTTACATTCAAGTTATAAAATAAATAGTAGTAAAAGGAGTTTTTCTCAACTTCCATCTTTATTTTGACAATCACCTCCATCAGCGAAATCGTGCCTTCATACCCATTAACTTGGGATTCGTAAAACTACCCCCAGTAAGCGTTTCAACGAGCAGCTATCTTTACGCATATATAAGTACTAGGCACAGGCGTCACCCGCGATATCCTGAGGCGAAGTCTCCATCCTCGACATAAACTACTACCACGCCTTGGCCCAAAAGAAAAACTACCCGCGAAATGCAACACGACGTAACAGCTTTTTCTTCAATTCCTATTCAGAGAGTTGCCCGGAGATAAATTTATAGGTATGCATCTCGAGCTTCGCTTCTTCAAAATTTTTATCATGTTTCCTAGTAACGGAATCTCATTTTGACATTGCACTAACTTCCAGAACAGTACTGTCATTTTTTTAAACGTTTTTTAGCGAACCACGGTACACAAAAAATGGCCGATTTGACATATGAGAAGCTGGCGAACAGAACCAGACTCGACCATGAATTACTTTTTTACAGGAGACGTCAAAAACCAAAATAACTAGATATAGATGAGCTAGAATTTTTAAGCTTTAAGGGGTCTTCTCACTTTAGACGCTAAAGAAAGGCAATGCCTGCATTTTTTTTTATGTGTTTATATTATAGATATGGACAACTCTGCTTTTGAATGAAAATCTTATGGACGAATCCGGTTATGAAATAAAACAGATTCTTGGAATTGAATACAAATTTGTATTTTATTATCGATTTAATAATCCTACACAAACTCTTCTCTGTCAGGCTCGCTACAATCGCATTCAATGTCATCATCGTCATCACTGTGGTAATCTGTTACTAATTTTTCATCCAGCCAGCCATGGACAAGTCCGTTTCTGCTTGAGAAGGCGGTGTTCAACAAAATTTAAGGCGTGTAGAATCGAATTTGATGCAAAATATTTTGGGAACTAATGAAGGTGTGCTTGTAGATCACGAAAAAAAAAAATTGACGTGACGTGGACAAGTCCGGTTATATTCGCCAGCTCCTCATACAGTAAAATGCGAAGTGTGGCTTACAAGGGATCTGACTTTGATGTCCGCCTCCGACTTTCATATATATCGTAGAGCATCAAGAAATATTCGATAAGTATTTTTTTTTATTTGGCGGAAAATGGTTTTAAGAGGTGCGACCATCCCTTAAACCGAAGCAAGTCAAGGACTGGTTTTGCAGTTTCACCCGCAAGTCCACCGATTTCAGTGGAATGGAAAAAAAAATTCTTTTCATATAAAACGATCAGAAACCCACTATGGGGATAGAATAAAATTAAGGGTTGAACCGCCCCTTTATTTTTCTTCCTCTTACCCCACATTTAAAAGGTGTGTATTGAATTGAACGTGAAGGGTAACAGGTTTAAGGGGGGACCAAATTAGAGTTTACAAACTTTTTATTGAAATTGAGGGTTTTGGGGGAAGTGAATGGTGAATTCGGATTCTGCGGGTGAAAACACATCGACATGGAGTTGTAAAAAAATATTTTTAATTCAGATTTTTCTCCCCGTTCGACCAGGAATAAGTGGCATCACTGAATCGTCGATTTTTTTATTTTCTGCTTCGATTTGGAACTCCAATCTATGTGTTCATTCTCTTCGTTATCGTTTGCCCTTCAAAATGCCGTTCGATTTATTGTGCTCCGATTATTTTCCTGTTTTTGGCAGAATTTCTAAGACGGAGCATCGATTTTTACCAATTTTTCCATACATACCCCTTTGCCTCTTTTTCGCCCATTTTTTTCAAGTGCACTTTCCGGGGAAACTAATTGAGATATCGGAATGAATCAAGCGGCATTGTCTGTGTGTACCAAAATCCTTTTCAAAACCCATTCATTGACTTTATGTCACTCAAATAGAACCAACGCTACGGTTGTTTGAAATTTTCGAATTTTTACAATTTTGGGAAACTAGCCTAAAGCGAAATGTTGGAAGCTTAAAATTATGCCACCTAAAGGCGAAACACGTATATTCCGCACTTTCGACGATTATTTATAAAATTCTCGGGTCGGGGGAAATAAATAGTGAATTAAGATTCAGGGAGTGAAAATAAATCGAAATAGATTTATAAAGAAAAATAATCGAAATTCAAATTTTTCGCGCACTTCAGCCAAAAAAAATTCTTCGCTCAATCGCCGCTCATTTATTTTTCGTTCCGATTTGAAACTTCGCTCGGCGCATTCTCCGCGCAGCTCTCAAAATTGCTGGCTGATTTATCGAACTCCGATGATTTTTCGATTTTCTGTGGAATTTTTTACATACCCTAAACATCAATTGGCAGTTTATATAAATATTTTAAACCGGCATACACGTTTCAAATATTACGGAGAGCTGCGATAAGGAACTTCAAGTAAGGGGTGGTTTACCCCCTTGAGCTTGCTATCCGGCAAAAATGCAAAAATACGTAAACTAATTTTGTCCTCCCTGCAAACTGTTACCCGCTACCTTCAATTTAATGCACCCCTTTTAAATATCGGGTGAAAGAAAGCAAAATAAAGGGGTTGTTGATTCATTAATTTTGTTTTTTGTCTCTATGTACTCATAGTGGATCGTTTCCGATCGGTTTCCATTAGAATTTTCGTTTTGGTTTCACTGAAATCATCGGACTGCTTGCTAGTGAAAATGCAAAACCAACCCGTGACATGCTTCACTTTAAAGGGTAGTTTCGCCCCTTGAAACAGTTTTTCCGGCGATTAAAGAAATCACGTGTCCAATAATTTGTTATACTCTACCATATACATGAGTTTAAACAAAATCCGAGGTGGACACCAAAGTGACGTTCCTTGTTAGTCAAAATGTCACGATCTTCCTCTATCGAAACATGGTTATGTTGCAAAGCCGAAGTGACCAATAAAATTAAACGATTTTTTACATGACGGGTTTATTTTTCGCTAGATATTTTACTATGTTGCTCCGTCATTTTTCTCGCAGCATCATGGTAACTCTCGCGCACGAACGCAACAAATTTGACTATGTTTCAGCATAACGTTCCTCACGGTATCGTAGCAACTCCCCAATGCGAGCACGAACGCTACAAATTTGGCCATGTCTCATCGTTACATTTCTTACAGCATCGTAGCAAAGCTTCAGTGCGCGCACGGACTCTACAAATTTCACTATGTTCCAATGTAATTTCTTACCGTGGTTCATAGTGCTGGTCCTAGAAATTCCATAACTCACGCTTGCGTGAGTTTGAAAATAAAATGTACATTACTACATTGTAGAAAGGGACTCATTGCGGTATCGATCAATCCTTTCCCGACGTAGGTATAAGTGGTACTGTGTTTCAGTGTACCTAATTCCGTGTGGTAAACTAATTAACTTAAGGGCGTGTACGAGGTCAATATAACCTCACAAATTTTCCAACCCAATTTTTTCATAGATCGTAAAATTTTTTAGAAAAAACAAAGCATTAGGATCTGGAGAATTTCCTGACGCAGAGGTTGATGATTTCCTTTTGCCCTAAATATAATTCATCTCTGAGAAATCTCTGTTCGAAAATTTCAGCTATCTATCTCGCACTCATATGTCACGTGGTAGATTTTCTACTCCGCCTTAAGGTAGAACGAGCGCGCGCTCTTGATTTCTATAGATTTCGTTCAAAGTTTACTCAAACATGGTTCATATCATTATGCATGTTTGAGTGAAATTTCAGAACAGTCGACTATTTAGATTGGGAGATAATGTGTTTTGAAATTGCAACTTTTAACACTGCAAGGTCTGCCTTGACCGAATGTCAGGTCACATAATGCTCCGTACCGTCCTAATGTGATTATCAATTTTGCAAAAAAAAAAAAAATATGTTTAGATAGCAAACTAGTTAGGGAAAGACTGATACAAGTATGGGTTGCCTTTACTATTCACTTTTGCTAAAAAACGTTCAGTACAGACATAATGATTCTTCGTAAAAAATATTTGTCCACTATAATAAGAAGGCATATGGCAACATCGCAGAACAGTATTGTTCAACATTTCGGGAAAAAAATAATTATCGTGTTCTTAAAGTTAAAAACTTTTATCATAAAAAAATGTTTGCATTATAAATATTGATATTTTATATTGTTTATGTTATATTCATTAGCAAATAAAAGTGTCGGTTCATTCATAACTAATTAAAAACGTTGTTCGATAAAAATTACTTCCAAATAAAAATTTGTGTTGCAGTATTATTTTAAGTATGCCGCGCAAACTCACGTCATTGGATACGTGGCACGGATCGTATCGAGAAAAACGCGCTTGAAAGTTTTAGTATGCGTAAATCGTTGCGTAACCTGCTCTCACCAAATCGTCTGTAACTTGGTCATTTTTTAATGTTAAACTAGATTTTTTTCACATATTCTTGAATATGTACACTTTAAGAAAATTCGAAAAAAAAAATCAAATTCTCGACCCGTCACAATGGCGTGACGCCTTAAGGCGGGATATACATTTACAATGATAAAAAAATCGATTTTTTCTCTTTAAACGATAGAACTATATGTGTAGAATATTTTCCTAAAGTTGCAAAGCGAAATTCGAAAAAAAATCCAATGTTACAGCCCGTCAACGCTGTGCCTTACCGCTCGGTTTCGAAGCGGGCGTAAACTTCAAACGCGCTTTGCTCAAAACTGCTTTATCAAAATTGGTGTGCGGGATTACTCAAAAACTATTAAGCCGATTGAGTTGAAACTTGGTAGAAATATTAATAATATTGGTCTCTTCTACTTGACAAGAATTGTCTTTGAAAAATTGGAAAAAAACTACTTTTTTAATCCACATTTTACAGAAATGTTGGGTGAAATGTTAATATTTTTTGTGAATGCGTGCCATTTTCTTAAATTTGCGTTTTTTTTTCATTTGAATTACCGTCACATAGAAACTATACAAGTTCTAACTAAAAAAATGTTTGAACTCTTTTGCAAATCCAAGTCCACGGGAAGCTAAACTGCACGCTGATTCGCAACTCCCGCGGCCACCTTGCTGTAACACTCTGCCACAAATTTCAGAGTCATTTTGATGATGAATTAATTTGAAAAAAAATAGTTTTGTATACTTAAATATACTATTAAACGATACATAAAGTTTGATGATTGTAGAATAATTATTTCTTAGTTTAAAAAATCCCTCAATATTGTTTGTTTTTTCCTGTCTAAATGTATATCTAGCCTTAAAAGCCCTCTAGAGCAAAATTCGTCCATAGAAAATTTTCCATCTACTGCAGAAATAAATACTGCTCTGAAAATTCGCCGGGCCATATCATTATTAATGTTCACATCCATATGATTATTAATGTTCACATCCATATCATTATTAATGTTCACATCCATTCCCCTGACGATGACAATATGTTTCCACGCTGCTGTAATAACTTAGTAATTTTTGGCATAAACATTTTCCCGCGCGGTTAGAATCCAGGATGGGGAAATGAACCGTGGCCTGACCTGGATAATTTTGCAAGACTTTTCCTCGGAAAATATTTCCCTCTTTCGTTCTTACTCACTTTCCATCCCTTGTCTCTCTATCTCTCTCTGTCCCTTACTATTACTGTGTGAAACAACAATGTACCTATGTAGACTGCGCTCGAAACCCTCTTAAAGCTTCTCTCCCCGAAACTTGCAAACGCTGCATCGTCGTGCGTCCGGTACGTTAACAAGCCTAGCAAGACCGGAATGAGACTGGGTTCGCTCTTTAAGAATGTGTACGCAGCATAGTATAGGTATCGTATTAGCGTAAATAAAAGTGAAATATTCGACTGATTAAGGGAACATTCTGGTGTGACTGACTTGAAAAATGCTAATTTTCACAATGAAAAAAAAAAATCAAATTCGAAAATCAGAAACAGAAAACTTCTTTTTCGTTCATTCAAATGACTTATGTTGTACATAAAGATATTTGTTAATGTTTAGCTTTTATTTTTTATATAATTTTTTCGGCCACTGCAAAATGATGCCTAAAAAATAAAGTCCGACGGCGGAAAGTTCTACTCCTCCAAAAATTGTCTGAAAAAAAAACCAAAAAGATTTTTAATCAGTATGAAAAACTGTAGAGGCGTACGGAGGATTTTTTTTCGATAAAAATTAACAAACTGGTGGCCATTTCAAAATTGAGTATCAAATTGGGCCTTTTTTGACAGTTTTTCGTTTTGATAAATGTGAAATTTCTAAATTAAATAACGCTTCCGTACGACGTTGAGGGATGGGATGAAGAATGATGTGGCAAAATTTGAGACGGATAACTTTAGACTTATCGTTTAAAATCTTCCACCGTTGAGGCCGGGTTAAAATTCCGAATTTTGAATGATAAGAACTCCGAAAATCGGAACACCGTCAAAATGATTCGGCTATGGAAGTTTTAAAAGTTTCAAAAACTTCAATAAATCGACTAATTATTTCAAGAATTAATTTAAAAATTAAGAAGTGATTTTACGTAAATTGTGAAATTTGTTTAGACAATGTTATACATTCCGCATCATTTACAGTCAACTGTGTCGACTTTCGCTGGCATGATCTTGACGAACCTTGTAATTTCGGAACATTAATATTATGAATTCTAAACCATCGGCGCATTGAAAGTTCGGAATGTCAACCCGGCCCCCATGTCAAGATCATGCCAACGAAAGTCTACACAGATGACTGTAAATGATGTAGAACGTATAACATTGTCTAGACAAATTTCAAAATTGACGCAAAATCACTTCTTAATAAATAAGAAAATCTTGAAATAATTCGGCGATTTATTGAAAATTTGGACATTTTCAGAACTTCCATAGCCGAATTATTTTGACGGTGTTCAGATTTTCGGAGTTTTGGTCTTTCGTCTATTTCTTTCCGAGTTTTGATCTCTCGGGGTAGTATTCTTTCGGAGTTTTGAGCGTTCTGATTATTCAAAGTTCGGAATTTTAACCTGGCCCCATCTTGAATTTCGGAATATTGAAATTCGGATTTTTAAAACGTCGGAGCATTCAAACTTCGCAATTTCAACCCGGCCCTGTGATGAAATTTAAGGGCGGGGTAAAGTATTACATTTTTTTTTCATTTTTTTTCATTTTTTAAATGAATGCATAATATATCAAGAATATCGTGTTAAAATTTCAAGTCGATCGGAGTAAAATTGACGAAGTTATGAGTATTAGAGCGTCTATTGCTCCATGCCGTTCTCTTCTCTTCTGCGTTTTTCAAACCGTTTTTCTGAGACTTATCATATTTGAAGTCCGTCGGCACGATAACTCAAAATCTACTGGACCAATCGCTTTGAAATTTTGCACAGTACTTCTTCACATAATTCACCAGGTATAGTCGAAAGCTTTTTTGTTTCTTTTTTAATAATTACTAATTTTTGAACAACAAATTAGCCGATTTTTTTAGCGAAAATCGGGTTTTTGGCTCCCAAGTGCTACGAAAAATCGAAAAAAAAATCCTCCCGTCATTACCTCGAGAAACATCTCCTTTAACAAATGCATTTTGATTTTTTTGTTTCAAATGATTCTGTTGCGAGTTATGGTGCACACCGCAAACCAACTTTTTTTCGAGGCGCCTCCGGGGTTTAATTTTCACTCGCTTAATTTTGAATATTTTGCAATGCAAATTTAGGAGAATGTTGTTCAAATGTTACTTTATTATATGTAAATTTTTCAATAAACGAACACTATTCGTTCCGGCAAAAAAAATCTTAAAAACATGCCTTTTTTTCGCCGAATTAACTTTACCCCGCCGTTAACATGCTTGTAGAGTGGATAAAAATATGCGACACGTATTTTTGACATCTGTGGAACCCGATTTTTAAGGGATGAAACGAACCCTCGAGAATAGGGGTGTTTTTCGTTTTTCGTCGATAACGTTATCGTTCTCATCTCCAATGCAATGCATATTACTCGAGAAAATAAACATTGTTGCAATTTGAATTTTTTTTCTTTCATTTTTCGTACGGTTAAAACGTCATCGACGAAAAACGAAAAACACCCCAATTTTCGAGGGTGCATTTCAACCCGTTAAAATCGGGTTCCGTAGATATAAAAATATACGTGTCGCCTATTCTTACCCAGTCTACAAGCATGCCAAATTTAATCGAAATCGGAGAGATCGACCTTGCAACCTTTCCTTGTAAGAAACGTCCCTTTTAGTAAGCAAGGCTGTAGCGTCTGGAATAATTCGAATTTCGCGACCAAAATTAAACAGCATATTTACGAAAGTCCATTTTTTTTGGATAATGCAAAAAAATCGACTTCCAAAAAATTGTACACTGGAATGGTCCCTTAAACTTCGAAATGGATGCGTATATCGAAGCGTTTCGCTCCTTATGTTCAACATAAACGAAGATACGACCATGTCGTTTCAAGAAGACGACACGGATACGGGTGATGACAGTCGTCAAATGATGGGGCCTGCCCTGCGAAACGACTGAAAATTCGCTCGTGCAGTATTTTTTTTACGCTCGTTCTCCGAAACGGCGGAAAATTCGCTCGTACAATATTATTTTGATATTGGTGCATCTCTTATCGCTTTCTTTACACTCTTATTTACCTCTTTCGCTTGAGCTTCTTTATTAGTGAGACGGAAAAAAACCCAGCAGCCGGCAAACGAGCGCTCCAACTTTATTTTTGTCTTACTTTAAGCCGAGCAATCGCCTGCATATTTTTCCTGCTGTCGTGCTTTTTTCTTGCGCCTCCTTCCGAGGAGGTTCGCTCGGCGAAAGAGCACTTTAGTGCCAAAGAGGCCGGAGAGTCCTTATTTACTGGCGAGGGTCCGATCTAAGGATATATCAACTGTATAAATAAATGGATATTTGCT
The DNA here is from genome assembly GCA_964007375.1 of Ophion obscuratus. Taxonomy (NCBI): domain Eukaryota; kingdom Metazoa; phylum Arthropoda; class Insecta; order Hymenoptera; family Ichneumonidae; genus Ophion; species Ophion obscuratus. The sequence goes on along the minus strand of OZ023318.1, from coordinate 23,940,832 downwards.
GTATATACGCGGGCGAATTGAGTGCTCTTCGTGTCTTCGCAAAATCTTTGAAGAGCGCCTGCAGTTGCAGCGCAATCGTTGAAGCTTATGTTTATTTATCGTTTAATCGATCAACTGAATCATACGCGTGTTTTTCAACAAATTGCTCTCCGCCTGCTCCTCGGGAGAGATTTTCTGTCGTTTCTCGTCGGAGGGTTCGATTCTGTTTTCCTTTAAGGGGAGATAAACACCTAGGAGCCGGAAAAAGGTCATTTTATGTTTTTTTTTAAGGCAAACTATTTGAAATTTCGGATTGGGGTGTTAATTATCTAATAATATATACATTCAAAAATATGTTCAATTTTATTTATTTAAAAATATCAAAAATATACAAGGATATTGTACGATCCTTGGAGCGTCGTAAAAAAATCTGCGTATACGGTACCCACTGGCGTTTCTTCAAAAATCATCTGAAAAAAAAACCGAAAAGATTATTAAATTAGATACTATAATCTAGTACTTGTCATAGCCGATTTTGAAAATATCGATTTATGACAAAATGGCGGACGTTTGAACATAAATAGTGATTTTTGGGCCAAAAATTAGTTATTATTTTTCTTATAAAACAAAAACTAAGTAACGGAAAAAAAAATCCTATGACAATTACTAGATAATGGTGTCTAGAATAACCACGAAAAACCTCAAGGCAATCGGTTCATTGGTTTTCGAGAAATTTTGGGTACCGATTTGAAAAACGTGGTTTTGAGAAAAACGCGTTTGAATATTTGGGAATGAATAAATCATGAAATTTGTCAACTTACATGGAATCATCGATGCCAAGCCCATAGTGTAGGTCTACTACGCTCGACGGAATGTTCATAGCTTCTAAACCTTCAACCTCGACCATCAAGGTGTATATCTCTCCTTAAATTCGTTCGCTCGTGCTGCGTCTGTATTCCGTATTCAGGCTTGCCAAACGTAAAAAAAAACTTTCGGTCACGTTCAGGAACTCCGTAAATTGAATTTAAAAACAAAACAAAGTTTTATCAAACTAACCCCACGAATCAAAGTAACCCCAATATTCTGGTCGATTTCCGATTTGCTGATTCATGTCATTTTTTGTTGCTGCGTTTTTTTTCGTTCCTTTTTGTATTAAAAACCAAACCTTACAATTGAATTTCTCGATCGTCCCGAAATTGCAAGTTTTTTCAAAACTTTGGTGGTTGGATGGTGGAAAAAGGTCGAAGGGAAGAGCTAGGGGGTGTACTAGTTTTGCGGGCACGAATAGTCGGAGTTCGAAGCTTTGAGAGATGAGCAATACTTTCTTGTACAGATTCTCAAAAGCTATATAGACCAATGTGAGGCTCGAAAATAGCGCACAGTCGAGAGAACTTGCGGAATTCACTTGGAGAATCCCCGGCATTTCTTTAATAACATACGCGGTTTCTCGTAGGACTTGCTCGCAAAAGCTTCTCTTAGTGTGAATTCCCCATTCGTGCGTTTACGAGCGGGAGTTGTGTCGGTTGTCTAAGATGCAGATTCTGTCTATTTCTCTACTGCTTTTCGTCTCGCCCTTGCTCTCCCTTCTCTCCCTCACCCGGCCTCTCTGTATCTCGTCGAACCGTGAAATGCAAATTCGTGTTATCTTGGAAAATGTATACATAGTTGGTGTTCCCACAAAAAGCTCGGGCTGATGGATTAAAGCCAATGTACATGAACAAAGGATCATCCAGATCTTCTCTCCTGCAGTGATAATTAAAATTCTGATTTTAAGCCTGTATCTTTTGAATTCTTATTATAATCCAATGTTGATTATAATTAGTGCTTTTGTTATCAATGTCAAAGAGACGTAGGGTTTAGTTAAATTCACCGTCAACACATTTCGCAAAATTCAAGAAAATTCACAGAGGGAGTTATGTAGAAAATTGCAATCCCTTTTGCAATTAGTTAATGTTTGTTGGAGAGGTGAGAAATAAACAGAATGGAAATAATTTGAAGACTGATCGTGATTATTTACCGTCGAAGTTAATAGTGGATCGATAAATCCACTAACAAGGAACATCCCTCAAGTGACACCTTTCGATTTTGTTGAAATTTGGATATGTTATAAAGGGTGGGGGTAAAAATGTCGAATGACTAAATATAGAACGACAAAGATTTCGAAACGACAGAATTACGAACTCTCAAAATAACGAAGGTTAAATCATTCGAAATTTTATCTTTCGACTGATAAAAAAATCGAATGACTATGAATCGAACCATTATTTATTGGAGAGATAATTTATTCGAAAACGAATATTCGGATTGTCTGCAATTCGGAACATAAAAATACAGAATCGAAAAATGTAGAACACCGATATCTCCGAAACAGAAAACAGCGAGTGCCTAATATGCGTAATACCGTCTATGGCGAAAAGCAATATATCGAAACGCAAAATGTCGATGGCCCGAAATGTCCAACGCCGAAAGGTCGAACGGCCAAAATGGCGAACGTAGTGGGGCCCGTCACGTGGGATGACTGTCTTACGATATTTTAGCCTACAGACCGCCAGCGCCATCTCGCAGCTTCAGTCTGAGGCGCAAGTGACGTATTGCTCGATTCGCCATTCGGGCCGTTCTACATTTTGACTCGTTGACGTTCTACATTTTGAATGAAAGTGAACACATTTTTGTTGTGAAATTTCGCGTTTTATTACTACGTGTAAGTGAGTTACGATAAAAAATGCTCATAGATACTTTGGGGGCCGGGTTGAAATTCCGAACGTTGAATGATCAGTACGCTCAAAACTCCGAAAATATACTACCCCGAAAGATCAAAACTCCGAAAGAGTTTTACACAAAAGACCAAACGTTAAAATAATTCGGCTATGGAAGTTTTAAAAGTTTCAAAATTTTTTTTTACGAATATGTGATTTTACGTCAATTTTGAAATTTGTCTAGACAATGTTATACGTTCTACATCATTTACAATCAACTGTGTAGAATTTCGCTGGCATAACCTTGACGAACCTTGTAATTTCGGAACATTAAAATTAGGAATTTTAAAGCCTCGGCGCATCCAAAGTTCCGAATTTCAATCTGACCCTCATGTCAAGATCATGCCAACGAAAGTCTACACAGATGACTGTAAATGATGTAGAACGTATAATAACATTGGCTAGAAAAATTTCAAAATTGACGCACAATCACTCCTTAATAAAAAAAAAAGTTCTTGAAATAATTCGTCGTTTTATTGAAAAGTTTTAAACTTTTAAAACTTCCATAGCCGAATTATTTCGACGGTGTTAAGATTTTCGGAGTTTTGGTCTTTCGTGTAAAATTCTTTCGGAGTATTGATCTTTCGGGGTACTATTCTTTCGGAGTTTTGAGCGTTCTGACCATTCAAAGTTCGGAATTTCAACCCGGCCCCATCATGAATTTCGGAAGATTAAAACTCGGAATTTTAAACCGTCGGAGTATTCAACGTTCGGAATATTAACCCGGCCCCATATTTTTTATTTTGCGCTTCTATAGTAAATGATGTGTTTAGAATCCTGGTCATAAAACTAAAAGCAAGTGTCCGTTGTGCAAGAGGGCTATGTGCAACGAGCACCGATTGTACTTATGCGTTGATTGAGGTAAATGTGAATGATAATAAGTCATTGAAGTAAAAAAATCGGAAAATATACGTTTTCGACAATTAGACTGCCAAAGGAGTCAGTAGTGAAGCTATGCTGGTTCCCCCTCATGTAGGAATCTACTTTACCGACGGTCGGTAAGGTAGATTCCAGCAAGTCCCCAGGAATTTACCGACGGCAGATTCTGACCCAAACATGGTACCTTTGGGAATCTACCTTACCGACGGTAAATTCTGACCCAAACATGGTTCCCGTAGGAATCTACTTTACCGACGGTCGGTAAGGTAGATTCCAGCAAGTCCCCAGGAATTTACCGACGGCAGATTCTGACCCAAACATGGTACCTTTGGGAATCTACCTTACCGACGGTAAATTCTGACCCAAACATGGTTCCTGTGGGAATCTACCTTACCGACATACCGACAGGAAATCGGCGGGGAATTCAAAAAACCTTTTGGCGGGAAATTCAAAAGACCGGGGGGGGGGAATATCTTTTGGCGGGAAATTCAAAAGACCTTTCGGCGGTTGATTCAAACCGCGGATACTTTTCAGCGGGAAGTTCGAGAAAAACGACGCTCTTGGCGGGGGGGGGGGGATTGAAAAAACCGCGCGCGGAGACCTTTTGGCGGGAAATTCAAAAGAGGGGGGAGACCTTTTTCGGCGGGAAATTCAAAAGGGGGGAGACCTTTCGGCGGTTGATTCAAAGCGCGCGGATACTTTTCAGCGGGAAGTTCGAAAAAAAACCTCTTGGCGGGAAATTCAAAAGTGGGGGCCTTTTTCGGCGGGAAATTCAAAAGCGGAGACCTTTCGACGGTTGATTCAAAGCGCGCGCGGATACTTTTCAGCGGGAAGTTCGAGAAAAAACCGCTTGGCGGGAAATCGAAAGACCGCGCGCGCGCGCGCGAAAGTTTCAAACGGGGAGACCTTTCGGCGCGCGGGAAATTCAAACGGGGAGACCTTTCGTCGCGCGAAAATTCAAAACGGGGGGGAGACCTTTCGGCGCGGGAAATTCAAACGCGCGCGGTCCGTGATACCGGCGATCGGGATACCGGCGATCAAGATACTTGACAATCGGGATTGCTGTGACACTCACGCTTGAGATGTTTATTAAGAATTCAAGATACATTGTTTACATTCTCTTTTGAGTGGCAAAATTTTGTCCGCGTGTTCGCGGCATCGTTGACACTCGCTGACTTCGGGGTCATTTTTGAGGAATTCGGGTAATTTGTCCCAGGCGAGATCGACGCTGTGTGCAGCGAAGGTGACGATGAATTCCTTGGGTAGATGGGCGATGTCGATGGGTTCCATGGCAGAGAGGGATCCAACTTGATGAAACAGTTTGAGCGATCGTCCGACGGAAGGGAGGCTCTCTCGAAGAAACTTCCTCAACAGCAGGACATTTCGAAGGGCGCAATTGGGTGAATCGTGGTAAGGGCAGAATGCCGCCACTTTGTTGGCTCTCCTCAGCGAGGGACACGCCACGACGTCTCGTGCATCGAATCCGAAACGTTCGAGCCACTGCTGCTTCTGCTGTCCCTTCACGTAGATGGCGCTGGCGTTGTGCAGAACCGATCGGAGCACGTTCTCCACCTCGCAGTAGGGTACTTCTCCCGTGCTCCAGTCGAGATGATGGTAGTTGCGTTCGAGCCAGGAATTTACGCTTTTGTATCTGGCCGGAAGATCGTACCATGGGATCGGTGGTTTGAAGAGGAAAATCAGCGGCTGCACGTCCGCATTGAGCGGAGTCACTGCCAGTTCCTTGAGTACAAACTCGTCCTGCTGGAAGCCCTGTGTATCCACCACGTACTCCATTGCGATTAATGATGACTATGAACGCTTGACTCGAGCCGCATTTATAGGCGGATTCTTCATCCCCTCCACTCTAGAGGCGTTTCCTCACATCCCCACTTATGGGATTATAGTCTACGATGCGATCGTGCAAGATCAGGCAGTAGGCTGTAGTTCCCGCGGGAAAATTGGATTGAGCCTCTAGTTCGATACGAACGTCAACAGGTGCCTGCTTGAGGGCGTCGTTCTGTCTCGAGCAGTCAATCACAATGAGTGGAGCATGCGCGATGAAGTCTGTCTTTGTCAGCATGGGTTCTGCCTCCTTGGCGTAGTACGCAGTCTGGAAGCTGGCGTACATCTCGTACAACTGAGCGTACTGGTTGCGCGACACGTCAAGATTGAGGTTACCGTAAGGGTAGCACTCCGAATTGAGGAACAGTTTCACATTGGTTATTGCGCAGTGATCGAAGCGGCTAGCGTTTGCCGTTCGAACGCCTCGTCGATTCGTTTGCAGCGCGAGAATGACGAAGCGCGGTTTCTCCAGCTGATTCGACGTCTTAACCGTCCAAACGTGTTTCGTCGTGATTGGGAGCATGGGGTATTCGTACAACTCCCACATGCGAAACGACATAGTGATGTCCTTCTCAATGTGGCTGAGCAGACGTATCTTGTGCTTAGTTGACAGCATCACGTAAGGCATCAGCCACTCTATTTTAGCGATCTCAATCTTGAATTCCTCGGTGGCGCCATTCTCGAGGGCTGTTTGAATAACTGCATTCGTGTCGTTCCTCGATCGCGTGAGAATCAGCTCGTGCTTCGTGTTGATGACGATCTTGCGGTAGTCCTCGGCGAAGCCGAGAATCATGGCGAGCGGTATGCACACGTCGAAGTATCCCCTGTCGTCCGTCAGTTGCTTCGGCTCTTCGAACCAGCCAGAGTTTTCAACGCTGAACATCTGACCGGGGCTCAGTGATGCGTAGCCCTTCATGAGACTCGTCAGACCAACGTTCTTGCTTCTGTCCACCTCTATGGCGTTGATTTCGTAGCGAATTTCCTCAAACAGATGCAAGATGGCGTTGTTAACGAACTGTGTCGCCGTGACGGCATTTCCGTTCGTTCTGCTGAGTCTACCGCAGACGTGTAGGGAGCTTCGCGCCGGCAGAACGCACAGGTCCTGATGCTGAATGGATATGCGAATCTCATCGCTGTTGGCGAAACTCGATGAAGTATAGGGTTGATGCGCGTGAATCTCGTAATGCGTTACGGACTCGTCGAAAACGACGGGCGAGTGCACGTTCAAGGCCTCTTCCATTCCAGCAGCAAAATATCAGGCAAGTTACTCTCTTCCACCAACGACAACTTTGAGTCCGAGGCTTCTCAGGAACTGAATGTTCCGACGTGTTAGCGTTTTCGACACTCGTCGACGACTGATGCTTGGGCGACATGGTAACGCGCTTTTATAGCCGACCTTGTTGTAGACGATACCCATGTCTACTTGGCTTCCTTGATGTGCAGTCTGATAGTGATGATTTCACCGCGAAAATTCACCAGTTCTCCGTCCTGATCGACTATGCGCAATTGCACGTGGTCAATGACTTTGACGGTGATCGGCAGGTAAATGACTTGCGAGGGAACTTCGATGATCTTATATCCTGGCGGTACTGCCGGGAAGAATTCGTGGATCGTGTGCGCTCTGTGCTCGTTGATGTACGCCCCGGACGTGATGTTGCACTCGACTCGCAGCGCGTTGACTCTGAGAATAGCTACCGGCAAGTCCGGCTCTCGAACACGGACTGGAGTTCAAACGCGTCCATCGATTCTTGAAGTTCAAGCAGAGTGCGTGGTTGAAACCCTACATCGAGCTCAATAGCGAATTGCGCAAGAGGGCGCGAAACGACTTCGAGAAAAATCTCTTCAAGCTCATGAACAACGCAGTGTTCGGCAAGACTATGGAGAATGTGCGCAAACACGTTGATGTCAAGCTCGTGAGGAATTGGGGCGGGCGTTACGGAGCCGAAGCACTCATCGCCAAGCCCAACTTTCACAGCTGCTCCATCTTCTCATGAAGGACGAGTGCAACGGCAGCATCATGACGGAATTCGTTGGCTTGCGCAGCAAAATGTACAGCGTCCGAGTCGAGGGCCGTGATCGTGTGAAGCGGGCGTGAAGAGGGCGGTCGTCGAGGCGAGCATCACCTTCGACGACTTTGTGCACTGCCTGCGGGAGAAATTGACGCAGACAGCAGTGCGTGATCAGATCGCGCTTGCACAAAGTGTTTACCGAGAGGCAAGTGAAGGTGGCGCTCACGACGACAAACGTATCCTCCTCCCCGACACCACGGATACGTTGCCGTGGGGGCACTTCAGAGCCCCACCACCGCGCGCAGTGGAGGGGATAGCGGGTATATGAGCGTCGCGCTTGCGGCCGTTTGCCTCATCAGCACGATGGACGGCATCGAGAAGCTCAACGAAATCGCTCTGCTCGAGGATTTTCTGCCCACGAAGAAACTGGCAGCGCTGAGTATAAACAGCGTCTACCGTGTCACCGACCTGAGACAAGTCACAACGAAATACGGCCTGAGAACCGTAGCCACCCTCGACGACGAGTGCCAAGTCTTTCTGCCTAAACGCATCGCGGACGCGTTCGTGAAGGATCCGAAGATGTACGAGCACATGGTGGAAACAGCCACGGACGGGCAATTGCTCCTGAAGTACTTGGGCGGCAGCGAGGCCAAGATGGATCAAATAGAATTCAGCATCGATCATAAATAACGTGAAATGTTTTTTATTGCAATAAATGTTCAAACCCATTTACAAATCGGTCTTGTTTATCCAGCTATTGTGCGAACTATCGAATCCCAGCCACTTGACGTAGACTCTGTCGCCACGTTTCCTCAACACTTTTTCCACGAGATACATGTCGGGGTACTTGACTCTCAGAAGCTCCTCCTCGTAGAAACCACCGGCAATGGGCTTGTCTCGGTAGTCCTTCAGCCTGTATGTCACCGGAACGGTCGACTCCATCACTCGACTCACCGTGAAAATTTCCGTCGTCCAGTTGGGCGTGTAGCCTTTCTCGAAAACGTGCTTGTTCTTGCTGACTCGCACCTTGTCGCCGATTCGGAACTTGGGCGCTTTGCGCTTTTGACAATCACGCGGCTGCAGCAACACAGTTTCAGCGTCGGCCACCTCGTTCGGCTTCATTCCGATAGTGCGATGTTTGCTGCTGTTGTATGTAGCTACGAGATCGGGCAAAATGTCGAGCCACTTGTAGGAACCGCGCAGACTGAACTGCAGCCACATCTTGTTCTTGAGTGTGCGATTGAACCGTTCGACGATGGATGCCTTGAGGTTGCTGTACGTCGAGTAGTGATTGATGCGATATCGACTCATGAGGCTCCTGAAGGACGCGTTGTAGAATTCTCTGCCTCGGTCAGTCTGCAGATTCCTCGGTACTCGACCCTGTCGTAGCACGAGTTCCATGGCCGCAGTGACGTCGTTACCGGTCTTCCGCTTCACGGGAACGGCCCAGGCAAACTTGGACAGCACGTCGATGATTGCGAGCAGATACCTGACACCCCGGTTTTCCCGAGCGTACGGTTGCATCTCCACGAGGTCGGCCTGCCACGTCTCATCCAGTCCTCGCACGTCAAACTTGCGTCGTGGATAATTGCGTCGTGCGGGTTTATGCAGCTCTTCCACCAATCTCCGATGCTCCATGCCGCGTGTCCAACGTTTTGATGGCCTCGGAGTTGCGCGTGGCCAACTCCAGAGTCGTTTCAACGTTTACCTCGATAATTCTCAGCCTGTCGTTCACTTGATTCTGCAGAATATGTATGTTCAGTTGCAGATCGTCAAAATCCTCTCTCAGCCGAGTTGTGATGTGAAACAATTCGCTCGGAGTGCTTTGAACAAGACGTCTCGCGAGACTCAGGTTGACCCCGTCACGAGGTTCACTCGCGTCGGCAACGTTGCACAATCTTTTGCCCTCTACGTCGTACTGTCCGTCGGTGGTGAGCTTGAATCCGAATCCGGGAGGACCTCGCGTACCGCCCTCAGTTCGTCCTAGCTGACGTCCGAACACGTCGATGCTCATTGTTCAAGTGTGGTTGCAGCGCCCCTTGTGCCCCGCTTATATGACAATACCGGCCTCACGCAGCTCCTCGATGATCGAGATGATCTCGTTGACGTGACTCGAGTTGCCGGCCGATCGCTCAGCCATCAGTAGACGCAGTCGATCAACGAGCTCATTCGGGTCGTCCCAGTACACGTAGTCCATTCGCGTGTTCCTTCGCGCGACCTTGTACCGAGGCAATATACCACTACCGGTGGATGTACCACCACCGACCAAGGGCGCCACCCAGTCCCTGTACTTGCTGTTTCTTTGCCTGTGAATGACCTCGTCCGACCTGTAGTGTTTCTTGTGTGCGTTCTTCGTTTGCAGGATTTTCCCATAGACATTCTTGTCTTCCGCGCTCACGAGATGCGCACTGGGTTCCTTCCTGAAGAGCAGTTCGAGCAAGCCGACGCTCGATCGATACTTCCTGTCACCCACAATCACGTCGTCGTTCACGAAACGTATGGGTGAGTCGCCGATCATCATGCTACCGTCTGGCAACTTTCGAACCCCATAAGTCACATCGAGATACTTTTTCCGATTCGTGTTGAGCATGTGAAGATATTTGTCGAGCGCAGGCACTTCCGGCATGTCATAATATTCGTCGGGGCTCTGCTGCTGCTGCACGTATTCGTCGGGGCTCGTTTTTTGCTGCACGTATTCGTCGGGGCTCGTTTTTTGCTGCACGCATTCGTCGGGTGTCATTTTCGGCCACTCTTCCTCCGCGTCGTACGCAGTTTTGAAGGAGCTTTCCATCTCATCGTCACCACGAGACACCTCCTCCTTCTTAGGCAACGTGTGCCTGGCATTCACGAGGCGTTCGAGAGGTTTGACGATTGGTTTGAAAGTTTCGTCCAGAGCTTTCTCCATCGTTTGCTTGTCCGCCTTGAGAAGCATGTACTTGCGCTTAATCGCATCCCTCATTTTCAACCATCAGCAACCATCTGGCTGAGCGTCTGTTTCTCGCGACGGAACTCAGCCGTCACACTGTCGCTTCGACCATCCATAATGCACTGCGGGGATCACGTCGCGCACGATATATTTATGGCAAAGCGGTCGAAGCCCTTTCTGTACCTGCCACAGTCGAGTCCACTGCCACGGTTGATTACGAGAAATCCGTGACTGGAGTCGTTCCAGCAGGTCGAGCACAAGTCTCTGAACTGCACGTACGGCATGTCCGTGTTCACGTGATCGTCATAGATGTGTCGGAGGTTCATCTCGTCCTGTCGAAAGACGACCAACAGATTGACGTTGTCACGCACCAGGTGCTTGGGGATTTGAGCGTACGATTGACACAGGTAGAAGCAATCGATGTTCTTGTGTCGACCCATGCAGTAGAAGGCTCTGACGTTGTCCTGTTTCTCGCAGGCTATATCGTCGAATACGATGATGGAATTGGGACGAGCATCCGCGGGTGATACGACCTGATCGTGTTCGCTGAATGCAAAGTATCCGATACCCTCGAGCGGTGCGAGCACTTTCTCGAGCAGTTTGTACTTTGGCTGATTCAGTGACTTGGAGTACACGTAGACGTTTTCGAATCGCAAACCATTGGGATGCGTGATGAGGGCTAGCAACGCGTTGGTCTTGCCGCAGTTTGACGGACCGCAGAAGACTGCGCGAATACTGGCAGGCAGTAGATCGCCGTGTCGCGTGCCCTGCTTTCCGCCCTCAACGAGCGCATCGAAATTCATCACCGGTAGCTTGTGCACTTGCTCTCGGAAATCCATGACTGAGCCGTCAAGGTATAAATAGCCCGCTTATATACCCCTCGACTTCATTCGCTGACTGATCGCGTAGTGATGCACACAGGTCGAGGTGTCCTGAACAAGCTCATCAACAGGCTTCCAATCGAGTTGCACATACCGGGCTATCAGTACTGCGGGCCAGGCACGAAGCTAGCGGAACGCGTCGCTCGCGGTGATCCCGGTGTAAATCCTCTGGACGCAGCCTGCAAGGAGCACGATATCGCGTACTCGCAAAACCGTGAGGACGTCGCGGCGCGCAATTCGGCCGACCGAGTTTTGGCAGATAGGGCCTGGCAGCGGGTGTTTGCAAGAGACGCCGCTATTGACGAGAAACTTGCCGCTTACGTCGTGGCAAACACCATGAAAGCCAAGTCGAAACTCGGTATGGGGCTGAAGAACAAGAGGCCCCTCATCGCGCTTGCCAAAATAGTGAGAGCCGCCTCGCGATCGACCGGAAGTAATTCTCGCGAAGTCATTCGATCGGCGCTCACGAAGGCTCGCCAAGCTGTGAAGCAAGCTGGCGGAAGGAAGAAGGTGTTGGTGCCACGCGTACTGCCCATCCCGGAGAAAGTGGGCGGAGTTTTGCCGTTCCTCATTCCCTTGTTTGCCGGCTTGAGTGCTACGGGAGCGCTGGTAGGTGGCGCTGCGGGTGTGGCAAAAGCTGTGAATACCGCTAAAGCCGCCGAGCGTCAATTGCAAGAGAATCGCCGACACAACGAAACGATGGAAGCTATCGCTCTCGGCAAGGGGCTCTACCTCAAGCCTCACAAAAAGGGATTTGGTATACACGTGGAGGCGAAAAAAAAAAGTTCAACTATCCCAAGCGTCCTCTAACGGACGCCGACCTGCTGAAATACGCGCAGGACGTTCCGCACTTTCGCGGTGTGTTCATGAGAAACGATTTGCCGAGGAATGGCCCGCATTATCGCGAATCGGCCATCGTAAATCTCGACGACAAGGAAGGACCGGGCACGCACTGGGTGGCCTATCGAAAGCACGGCAACAACGTCGTCTACTTTGACAGTTTCGGCGATCTACCACCACCTCGAGAACTCCTGAAGTACCTCGGAGTCGCCGAGGTCAAGTACAATCACGCGAGATATCAGGATTTCGACACGTACGAGTGCGGCCATCTTTGTCTGAAATTCTTATATAAGCAGTTGTGAGAGTTTACGCGGAGTCAGTCACGCATCAGCATGGAAGAGTCATTGACTCTCAGCCTGTCGGGACGCTCGTCTCTACTGGAGGCGCAGTACTTTCCGCCGATCGAACTCTCACCCAGCAAGAACTACGTTCTCGGGCTAGTGGAATTCCTCTCGTTCAACTCCGTACCCAACATTGATACCGGTAAAAACAAGTTCTACGCGGGTGGTGAGGTGATTGCGTTGCCGACGGGAAGTTACGAGATCGAAGATATCGAGAAGTACTTGCAGGATGTGCTTGGGCGAAAAGGCATCTCCCTCAACCTCAAGCCCAACAACAACACGCTGCGTAGCTTGCTCAAGTGCAACCGAAGCGTGGATTTTCGACCGGCAGACTCCATCGCTAACCTGTTGGGTTTCGCTGCGCGCGAGCTGTCACCCGATACAACTCACAGCTCGGACTTGCCGGTAGCTATTCTCAGAGTCAACGCGCTGCGAGTCGAGTGCAACATCACGTCCGGGGCGTACATCAACGAGCACAGAGCGCACACGATCCACGAATTCTTCCCGGCAGTACCGCCAGGTATAAGATCATCGAAGTTCCCTCGCAAGTCATTTACCTGCCGATCACCGTCAAAGTCATTGACCACGTGCAATTGCGCATAGTCGATCAGGACGGAGAACTGGTGAATTTTCGCGGTGAAATCATCACTATCAGACTGCACATCAAGGAAGCCAAGTAGACATGGGTATCGTCTACAACAAGGTCGGCTATAAAAGCGCGTTACCATGTCGCCCAAGCATCAGTCGTCGACGAGTGTCGAAAACGCTAACACGTCGGAACATTCAGTTCCTGAGAAGCCTCGGACTCAAAGTTGTCGTTGGTGGAAGAGAGTAACTTGCCTGATATTTTGCTGCTGGAATGGAAGAGGCCTTGAACGTGCACTCGCCCGTCGTTTTCGACGAGTCCGTAACGCATTACGAGATTCACGCGCATCAACCCTATACTTCATCGAGTTTCGCCAACAGCGATGAGATTCGCATATCCATTCAGCATCAGGACCTGTGCGTTCTGCCGGCGCGAAGCTCCCTACACGTCTGCGGTAGACTCAGCAGAACGAACGGAAATGCCGTCACGGCGACACAGTTCGTTAACAACGCCATCTTGCATCTGTTTGAGGAAATTCGCTACGAAATCAACGCCATAGAGGTGGACAGAAGCAAGAACGTTGGTCTGACGAGTCTCATGAAGGGCTACGCATCACTGAGCCCCGGTCAGATGTTCAGCGTTGAAAACTCTGGCTGGTTCGAAGAGCCGAAGCAACTGACGGACGACAGGGGATACTTCGACGTGTGCATACCGCTCGCGATGATTCTCGGCTTCGCCGAGGACTACCGCAAGATCGTCATCAACACGAAGCACGAGCTGATTCTCACGCGATCGAGGAACGACACGAATGCAGTTATTCAAACAGCCCTCGAGAATGGCGCCACCGAGGAATTCAAGATTGAGATCGCTAAAATAGAGTGGCTGATGCCTTACGTGATGCTGTCAACTAAGCACAAGATACGTCTGCTCAGCCACATTGAGAAGGACATCACTATGTCGTTTCGCATGTGGGAGTTGTACGAATACCCCATGCTCCCAATCACGACGAAACACGTTTGGACGGTCAAGACGTCGAATCAGCTGGAGAAACCGCGCTTCGTCATTCTCGCGCTGCAAACGAATCGACGAGGCGTTCGAACGGCAAACGCTAGCCGCTTCGATCACTGCGCAATAACCAATGTGAAACTGTTCCTCAATTCGCAGTGCTACCCTTACGGTAACCTCAATCTTGACGTGTCGCGCAACCAGTACGCTCAGTTGTACGAGATGTACGCCAGCTTCCAGACTGCGTACTACGCCAAGGAGGCAGAACCCATGCTGACAAAGACAGACTTCATCGCGCATGCTCCACTCATTGTGATTGACTGCTCGAGACAGAACGACGCCCTCAAGCAGGCACCTGTTGACGTTCGTATCGAACTAGAGGCTCAATCCAATTTTCCCGCGGGAACTACAGCCTACTGCCTGATCTTGCACGATCGCATCGTAGACTATAATCCCATAAGTGGGGATGTGAGGAAACGCCTCTAGAGTGGAGGGGATGAAGAATCCGCCTATAAATGCGGCTCGAGTCAAGCGTTCATCGTCATCATTAATCGCAATGGAGTACGTGGTGGATACACAGGGCTTCCAGCAGGACGAGTTTGTACTCAAGGAACTGGCAGTGACTCCGCTCAATGCGGACGTGCAGCCGCTGATTTTCCTCTTCAAACCACCGATCCCATGGTACGATCTTCCGGCCAGGTACAAAAGCGTAAATTCCTGGCTCGAACGCAACTACCATCATCTCGACTGGAGCACGGGAGAAGTACCCTACTGCGAGGTGGAGAACGTGCTCTGATCGGTTCTGCACAACGCCAGCGCCATCTACGTGAAGGGACAGCAGAAGCAGCAGTGGCTCGAACGTTTCGGATTCGATGCACGAGACGTCGTGGCGTGTCCCTCGCTGAGGAGAGCCAACAAAGTGGCGGCATTCTGCCCTTACCACGATTCACCCAATTGCGCACTTCGAAATGTCCTGCTGTTGAGGAAGTTTCTTCGAGAGAGCCTCCCTTCCGTCGGACGATCGCTCAAACTGTTTCATCAAGTTGGATCCCTCTCTGCCATGGAACCCATCGACATCGCCCATCTACCCAAGGAATTCATCGTCACCTTCGCTGCACACAGCGTCGATCTCGCCTGGGACAAATTACCCGAATTCCTCAAAAATGACCCCGAAGTCGGCGAGTGTCAACGATGCCGCGAACACGCGGACAAAATTTTGCCACTCAAAAGAGAATGTAAACAATGTATCTTGAATTCTTAATAAACATCTCAAGCGTGAGTGTCACAGCAATCCCGATTGTCAAGTATCTTGATCGCCGGTATCCCGATCGCCGGTATCACGGACCGCGCGCGTTTGAATTTCCCGCGCCGAAAGGTCTCCCCCCCCGTTTTGAATTTTCGCGCACCGAAAGGTCTCCCCGTTTGAATTTCCCGCGCGCCGAAAGGTCTCCCCGTTTGAAACTTTCGCGCGCGCGCGCGCGGTCTTTCGATTTCCCGCCAAGCGGTTTTTTCTCGAACTTCCCGCTGAAAAGTATCCGCGCGCGCTTTGAATCAACCGTCGAAAGGTCTCCGCGCTTTGAATTTCCCGCCGAAAGGTCTCCGCTTTTGAATTTCCCGCCGAAAAAGGCCCCCACTTTTGAATTTCCCGCCAAGAGGTTTTTTTTCGAACTTCCCGCTGAAAAGTATCCGCGCGCTTTGAATCAACCGCCGAAAGGTCTCCCCCCTTTTGAATTTCCCGCCGAAAAAGGTCTCCCCCCTCTTTTGAATTTCCCGCCAAAAGGTCTGCGCGCGCGGTTTTTTCAATTCCCCCCCCCCCCCCCCCCCCGCCAAGAGCGTCGTTTTTCTCGAACTTCCCGCTGAAAAGTATCCGCGGTTTGAATCAACCGCCGAAAGGTCTTTTGAATTTCCCGCCAAAAGATATTCCCCCCCCCCCCCCGGTCTTTTGAATTTCCCGCCAAAAGGTTTTTTGAATTTCCCGCCGATTTCCTGTCGGTATGTCGGTAAGGTAGATTCCCACAGGAACCATGTTTGGGTCAGAATTTACCGTCGGTAAGGTAGATTCCCAAAGGTACCATGTTTGGGTCAGAATCTGCCGTCGGTAAATTCCTGGGGACTTGCTGGAATCTACCTTACCGACCGTCGGTAAAGTAGATTCCTACAGGAACCATGTTTGGGTCAGAATTTACCGTCGGTAAGGTAGATGCCCAAAGGTACCATGTTTGGGTCAGAATCTGCCGTCGGTAAATTCCTGGGGACTTGCTGGAATCTACCTTACCGACCGTCGGTAAAGTAGATTCCTACATGAGGGGGAACCAGCATAGCTTCACTACTGGAGTCGCTTTTTCCATTGTTCACTATCCCGATATTGCTCAAATTCAAACCTCCAAATAAATATACTTTTTGGAAAGACGGTCGACACTGTCTTTCTTCGCATCTACAAACCTCCCTCTTTAAAAACCTCAAAGGACTATTTTTATATTCTTCAAAAAAAAAATTATGATCTTTTTCGTGCAAGTAGGTATTTTTCAACGCAACTCCCACTTCGAACGAATGTTTGGGCACTTAATTTTTGTTTTTCTTAAAAGATAAATTTTGGGCCATAAAATAAGGATCATTGACTACAAAAAAAGTCTCTACAAAAAAAATGCATATTCACCAAAATAAAACGATGTGAAAAACGTTTGGGGTCAGACTGACCCCATATACAGTCGGAGGTTCGTGGCGGAAGTGTGCAGCTGAAGGGTTAATGTACAGTTGGTCCATAGAGGAAATACCTCAAAGTATCTCATATTCTCATAAAGAATTTTCACTGCTCCGAAATTTACTTGGCTAGCCGCAAACTGCGACATCTTGGCCACAAGCATATGTAGGGGGATGGTGATGTGTATATAAGACACTAAAAATCCCTTGTTATATCGTTGTGGTTTCCGGATTTTCGGTTTTTCCTTCCCAAGTGTTCCTTCTCCCACGAGCCTACTGCAAAGATAGCGCGAGGAGTCATGCCTCGAGGCGTTCTATGTACCAGACGTTATGCGACTTTGGTACATTGCCAAATATCGGCACCATTGGACCGTAGCGTGGATTTTCCTGCGGATGCTATGTGTGTCAACGTTCACTCTTCTTTACAGTCTTCTCATGCAATTGTAAAATGAAGTAAAAAAAACCACAAGCACATGACGATTGTCAATGATCAAAAGAATAAAGTGCCTCGAATTTGTTACGAGACTACATCTACCTACAGGCCCAAAAATGGCCAAATTTCGATGTTTTCTGGGAAACAGTTGATCATAAACAAAACACATTTTTTCTTCAATACAAAGCTGCATATACTGAGCGTCTTAAAAAAAATACAGACAAATAACAAAAACATGGCCGCCGGCAGATGACGAAATTGTTTTTCGCGACGTTTTACGGTGGACACTCTCCAGCTCAAACGGTCCATCTGAAATCGAAAAACCAAACGGGTTATTCAAGTTAACATTGAACACGAGTCGTTGACGATCGGCGATTTTTTAAATATTTTTTTTTTAACAACGTGGCGACGAATTGAAACTCAATGGAATTTTCAGGGAATATAGCTCAAAGGTGACAATCAAATAGAAAATATTTTTGAAAAATGCCATTTTTTAGCCAGTTAACTGTTAATTCGGAAAGAACAAATCTGTATTTGATTCGAGTAAAATATTATTTAACTGAGCTTTACAAATTCTGAACAACGGTATTGAAATTGAACGAGTTTCCATTCGTTCAATTTTCCCTTGATTCATAATATCGGATGAATAAAGGGGCCAGTCCCATTTATGTTACGTCCTATTTTCTATTAAGTCCTATTTTCGTGATTTTTTTGAGCATTCTATAAAATATATGAATAGACAAGTTGATGGGCTTGATAAATAAAGTCTTGAAATACATTTTTTTTTAAATTATTCATTTTTATTCATTGTTAAGTACAACAACTATAGTTTAATGTAACACCTCAAAAATAGGTGGTAGTAGGTAGCTCCATCACAACTCGGCAACGGCTTGTCTGAAACAAACAAATCAAAGTCCATTAGATTCAGCATGTCACCAACTACAAAATGACCGTCGAATATAAAGTTTTATCAAAAAATAAAAAAATGACAGATGAAAAACGAAAAAAGTATTTTAAAATCGCGTTTTTTTCGCAGTTTTTTGGCAAAAAAGAGTAAAAATCAAAATTTCAAAACCATCGAGGGCCATCTTGTTGCGAATTACGTTTACAATATGTGGTTCAAATTTCAAGAGAATCGGTTTATTCATTTTAGAGATACGATGGAGCTAGATTTTGAAAACGTTCTATCGAGAAACACGCGTTTGAAGTTTATACTATGAAAAACTCTTACCTAAACTCAATCGGAAATGCCTGCACCGTAAAAAATCCCTTCTGATTGCTCATCATCGTCGATTTCTTCAAGTCTTGCTTGCTTTCGATTTTTTGACATTTTCAAAGTAGACTGACCCGTTAAAGATAAACATTTATCCCAGGGTTCTGGCTTTATGGTAAACATTTATTTGGAAATCCTTTTTCGTTCATTTATGTGAGAAATAAATTTTCGTCACAGCAATGCTCCGTCGTAGCTTTTGCCATGAAACGCTTCGATAATGTGACGACCCAGTTTTTCCTCTCGCACCTTGGGTACGTGGAAGAATTTGGACGCAATTGCTCGGTGATTTCCCTTTATTCCTATACGTTAAGCTCTTTTCTTACCCGCAAGGAGGCATACTTGGCCGTTGCTGTCGCTATGCGAGCTTTAAATTAAAATGTTTTTTTCCGTCACGTGTCTCGTGTGCTAAACCGACTTTCTCGTTGCAGTATACTCCAGTAGTTACCCCATCGACATTGGGGATATTGGGGAAAAAGCAAATACTCGATAGTTCAGGATTAAAATGTGTAATTAGTGAAAACGATTGAGGGAGTCACGAGGTACGGAGTATTCAAAATTCTCCGCTGTTAGCACAGCACCCCCTACTTCTCTTCTTTTTTTGTAATGTTTTAATTCAGTAATCTAAGATAATTTATGGAATATCATTCCGGGAGAGCGATTTTTTTTTCGTGTCCTTCAGAAAAATATAGTAGACAACTATTTGCTACATTTTTTACACAGCCTAATTGAATTTTTTTACGTGTAAAATATACTGGGCCATTGAGGATTGTAACATACTGTTCTTCAGTGAATAATAGACCGAGTCAATATCTTTTTTTAAAGTAATTAAGTTTTTATTCAACATCATAAATATTTCCGCACCTAAAACCTGTGAAACTCAATACAGACAAGAAGTATCACTTGTGCCAATGAATTTGTTAATTCCCATGTGGTTACCGAAATATTGAGATGAAGAACCAAAATATTTGATTATTTTCAGTACTCGTTAGTTCGGTGGAAAAATAATTGGAAAAGTAACCTAATATTCCATGTTTACGATCTTTTATTTGACCTGACTTTCTGTGAGATGCTAAACGATATTTCACCCACTTCCTGACTACTTAGAGCTCTGAAATTTTGCAAACATGCATCTGAAGGTGACAATGCATGATTCAAGTTAACAAAAATATCCATAACATTTTCAACTTTTTATATAAAATTAGCGATATCTAATAATATAATATACATATACGTATAATATCTCACCAACGCATACAAATTCGTGGCCGACTGGATTTGCATGTGAAAAGTTTATATGCAGCAATTAGTCGTACGTTCAATCCCAATTACAGTCTTTGTCATTTTTCACAAGTATTCCATGTTCCTAACGTACAAACTCGTAAACTACTAGTAACAACTAGTAAAATCAATTAAAGACTAAAAAGGAGAAAATACATTTCTTTCCAAGTCACCTATATGTGACTATAAATAAAAACTTGAGGCGCCCAAAATTTTGACATATAATCTTTAATTTACATAAATCCGTCAACATATCAACTGTATTTAATTTACTATAAAACAATCTTAGATTTCTTAAATAAGAATCCTGAAACTGACAAGGAACATCCCTCAGGTGACGCCCTTAGATTTTGGTGAAATTTGGATATGTTATGAAATACCGAAACGTAAGCGATACGTATTATTTTTTATCAGCGGAAAAACAGTTTTAAGGGCTGAAACGCACCCTCAAAAATGGGGATGTTTTTCGTTTTTCGTCGATCACGTTTTAACGGTACGAGATATTTAAAAAATTCAAATTGCAACAATGTTTATTTTTTGTGCACTATACATTGGAGATGAGAACGATAACGTTATCGACGAAAAACGAAAAATACCCCTATTTTCGAGGGTTCGTTTCACCCCTTAAAACCATTTTTCCGCCGATAAAAAAATACGTATCGCTTACTTTTCGGTGCTTTATAACATATCCAAAGTTCTACAAAATCGAAGGGTGTCATCTGAGGGATGTCCTTGTGAGTATAAACGTGTGATAATCATTTCTCTAATTACTATTGTGCCAAATTAAATACGGTCAATGAAACTGAATTTATCAACTTTATTAAACATTTAAAAAGTTGAACGCCCCTCAACTTTTATTCATAGTGACATATAGGTGACTTGGTAAAACAAATTATTTTCTACTTTTTAGTACATTAAATAAAAACTTGTTTTTAAAAATATTTTTTTACATACACATTTTCAATAAAAAAGTCGTTGTCACCCCCCATTGACGGATTTAGTCCGCCCAGGTCATTCTTTACAGCGCACTTTAATGGACGATCTGACATATGTTGAACCGATTTTTCAGATATAAAAAGTAGTTATGTTAAAAAAAAAAATAAAAGTCAATAAGAACATCTGATCTCTCATCCACCGTAAGTGCGAAATACCCGTCATGCGGTTGCGAATCGCTGTAAATATATTATGCATAACGGAACGCCACGTATGAGACACAAAGAGACTTCATGCGCAAAGTAATTATTATTTACAATTAACCGCGTTTAGGTGCCTAGTCATGTGTATACGCCTGTGAAAATGTGGGTAAATACGTGGGGAGGAAAATGTTTTAATTATTCCCTAGCTTTCATGAATAAATATGAGCAGTTGATGACAGCCGCGAAACTTGCTGAGATAAACACATGAGATGTATGGAGGATGGTTTTTCGTCGAGGTTAGGTTGAAATATATGCATACAGCACTGGACTAAATAAAGTACGTGCGGAACAAAGCAAAATAAACGGCACGGTACTTTATTTTGTCTAGTGTAGTATATTTAGCTGTGTAAAAATATAGACAGCGTCTCCCATTTTTATGTTGACACGAAAATATTTTTTAAACTACGTGGTGTGCAGAAAAACGTTCCGAATAAAATGTTTCTTTGTAATAACGTTTCTTTTAAATCTCATTTACAAATAACATAAGAGAGAGCCACCATGTATCCGATACTTTTGTTTTAGATTGAAACAAAGTAAACCATTGCTGAGACGTTCAAATTTTACGATTTTGTGATCTTCATGTCATGTGCAACAAGATTACATTTTACACGTGACATTTGAATATTCTGTGTTATATTATGTTTTACAAATAATGACAGAAATCATGGTTTTAAAACGGTTGCCTATAACCGGATATCCGATGTAAGGGCCCAAACTCCATTTTTCTTATATCTGATATTAGGGGACTATTTTTATATAAAATAAAACAAAACGTTTATCGTTTTAACTTTGTTATTATTATCAAACAGTCTTTATGAGTTAATATTTCATTGGATAGAGAAATTTTGGCACAAAAGTTTAAAATTTTCACTTACAAAATTAGGTATCCGTTATAAAGATTTGACATCGCCGAATATGAACAGTAATGGTTTTGAACACATTGCTATTTTTGCGAACATTATATATTTACTAAGTAAAATAAATGCTGAAGTTCATTAAAAATAGCAAAAACATTAATCATTTGGTCTTACCTCAATGGAAACAACACTTTTTAACACAACAAATATTCTTACACGCCGGCAAAAAATGACATTAGCTCACTGTTGTGCCATTTTTGTTGCTGACCAACCAAAAGTTTTGCAGCAGCGACATCTTACGACTAGTTATTAGTATATAAAATAAAAAACATATGTCGTTAAGGAAAACTGGAGATAGTCCACTATCCGATATATGTCGCTTCTCGCCTACTGTTCCGCCAATGTTTCGTTGAAAGATCGAAACGTGATACCTGTATATAAAAATATAAAGAACAAGTGATTTTTAAGACACTCGACATACCGGACTGTTCTCACAGCAGTCTGTATAGTGAAGAATGTCAGTTATGACTGCTCAATATTATGGAAACCCCAACCCCTTGGAAATAACCTTTAAATGGACGAAACCATTTTTATAGAAAACTCATTTCAAGGACGCACTATGCTCAAAATAGCTTGATGTACTAATTACCAACGATACCAAAATATAACGTGTAGTGCGTGCGTGCGTGCGTGCGTGCGTGCGTGCGTGCGTGTGTGTGTGTGTGTGTGTGTGTGTGTGTGTGTGTGTGTGTGTGTGTGTGTGTGTGTGTGTGTGTGTGACGGTCAGTTCCTACGGGATGCACTGCTGATTGTAGTGTACATACGTATTCATATAAATATATATGTGTGTGTGTGTGTGTGTGTGTGTGTGTGTGTGTGTGTGTTTGTTGGGTATGCCCATATACTGACAATTAAAGGTCCACCTGCTAGCTAGCTTGAGGTATTTCAAAGCTTCATTTCCAATTCCTACATGCGTGTGGATATAATAGATTGAACATGACGTATTTACAAGAACCCCACATTATCAGTTTCGTTGGTATTTTCAACCCTTTATATCACCGTGTTACAATTCTATAGCAAATCATCTAGGTCCTTACAAAATCCCATATTGACATTTAATTCCTTTTTAAATCAATGTCACACGAGGGCTACAAACCATTCTCTGGTTTTTCAGTACAATTCATGAAAAGTAGATGGGATTAGTTGGATCAACATTTTTTTGAAGTTCTCTTAGTGCGAGATTGCAAGATTCGAGTGTGGGTAAAGTTTGCGAAAATGAAAAAAAAATACAGTCCGATCTCCGAATAAGAAACCAAAAGCCCCCGCTTTTGGTTTCTTATTCTTATGGGGAAGAATTTTTTTGACATATCGCATACCAGGCGTGCGCTCCGCGCTCACTACCTCTGTCTCTCTTACTCTTTTCCGCATGCGATCCTCTCAACGAGAAACTCGCTCGAACGAGTTGCAACTTAGTATTCACATCGCCCATGCACAAACGTTTTCGACTGCGCGTGGACATTTATTTAGCGAATTTTTGTTTCAGGCTAATATACATACTATTGAATATTATTGTGTAATACTGTATCTGAGTTACTATTAACTGTCATAAAATGATCGAAACTGTAAAGAAGCGTAAGAGATCAGACTGTATTTCATTTTATATGAAGTCAACACATATGTGTATCTTTTTAATTAATACAAAAAATGTTTAATAAACTTGTAGATTTTTAATTACATTCGCACACGCACACACACATACTCACGCACTACACGTTCACTCTATTTTGCTCGAATAATCTCTCCCAGGCTGGTTTCTTAGCCAGAGGTTCCGCGCACAAAATTCTCGAGCTCGGAGTTCGAGTCGGAGTGGGGAAGCGCTCGAGTGAGAAACTGGGAAAAGTTTCTTATTGCCGGGTTTCTTATTCGGAGGTCGGACTGTATATCAGGACGAATAACGGTGTGTGAAAAATGTATCGTGGCTTTGTGCTACAACAAACGAAACAACTGCTTTAAAGCATCATATACATGATCAAATAATGTTACGACATAATGTAACATGATAGTTACACTCGCTTTATTAAGTTATTGCTATCACCATGATTAAATTTTATTTAAATAAATAATACGTGTTTTTTTATTTATTTAAACAGATTATAAAGTAAACTATTTTTAAATGTCTACGTCGATGAGTTATGAAGCATTAATATAAACCGATGTGTTATAAGGAGTAATAAATTAATGAACATTTTTGTGTTATTATGTCTGTTACAGGTGAGTAGAAAAATATTTTTGATTGTCAGACTTGTTGCTGAACGAACCCATGATGTCCGGTGAGTCTCCTTTTATCATAAATTATGCACAATGCTTTACCTCGACGTAAGTAACGATTTATCCTCTGATAGTAAATTATGTGTATATTAAATTAAGTGTAGTTTAAATTATGTTTAGAACCGTTAATTAAGACATATTAATGGTAAGAGAATAATCAGCGAAGTCAGACCTCACATTCGCCTGCCCAAATAAGTCCTATAAAAAGGGATTTATTAATCGTTAATTAATCACGTATAATTAATTTGTATATGAATTCTTGATTTTTTATCGAGGCCGTCAAAATAATTTCACGGTCTATTATGAACGAACTTTGTGCAATAAAATTGTTGTGTCTGCATAGAAGTTTCACGGTGTACGTGATTAATTTTATTGTTTCCCAAGTAGACCAGGTCTCCAAAGTCCTCATGCACAAATTTTAAACTATTTCTTCGCTGGGTGGTGTTTTTTTTTTCTTTATCCCATTTCTAATCTTGACGTCTTGTCGAGAACCCCATTTCCGTATCCGGCGCAATATACGAAGCCCTCACGATCATTTCATGCGTAATAGTGCTTTTTTCATGTATGCGCACCAAATGTAACTGGGGCACATTTAATAGCGATAAAACTGTCGGGTGATCTTGTGAATTATGAGCTAATCCCTCGATGATAAATTGCGCTGCTATTTATATGATCGTAAATTTTATACTTGTATTATACAATATTTATACGTAATTGCACACAAATGTGTGTGGTGTGTGTGGGTGTGCGTGTGTGTTGAAAAACAAAAAACCAACTCCCATCTTATAAAACAATAATATTAGAAGATGTTGAAGTTTGCATCGTTGAAACGAAACGAAAATTTATTTTTACATCGTTACCGCGTTATCATTCAATTTTTTTGGCCGTTTTGGGCTACGACAATGACTAAAGCATTTTATAGAAATTTAAACAATTTTTACAATCCAAATTTGCAACAAAATATTTTGGGTGGTATGGAAAAAAATGAAAAAAAAAGAAGAATTTTTGTTGCGTTATAACGATACAAACTTCAAGACTTCAAGATATATATATATATATATATATATATATATATATATAAAGACTTCGTGATATTTATCATATTTATGAATTTTCGGACAATGAGTGATAGCGCTCGATTATGTTTTTTTTCAATTGATGTACATAGCAAATTCACTATTGACTTTCGAATTTTGATAACTCTGTAACTATTGAACAGTTGATGAATTCGGTTGATGCTTTTCAAAGGTCATCATCAACGCGAAAAAAAGTTATTGTTTAAAATTTCTGTATCATTAATTTGACTCATATCACAACCATACAAAAATACTTCTATTTTCATTTTCGATCGGAATAAATGCAATTTTTCAAAAAATTCAGTTTGTGTAAATATAACGATAGCGACATTAAAAAAAGCTTTTCTTATCTGTAAAGGTCAGCTTTGAAAATCGTCAACGGGATTTGACAAATTTTTAGCCTTTTTTTAAGTTAATGTAGTTTGATCGCGAAGAGTTAATTTTTCGTGGAAATCAGGAGTCAGAGAACTCATTGGTATGAAGTTTTTTTCATAAAGATATTTCGAAAATTGTGCGTCACCCTGCATCATTGATACGATGAGTAAAAATACTAGTGAACCGTACCGTGTACAGTGAATTACAAACATTTGCAACCGCTGCTTTGTAAAATACTGAAAAAATGAATATCGTATTTTTTTCGAATATTTCAAGAACTTCAGTAAGGCATACTACATAATTCAGTATATAGGTATACTATATTCAAAGTTACACAAAGCCATTTTTTAATGGTAAATGACGCAAAGTAGTTTTATTTTTATTTTGAAGCATCGCAAACATTGAATGTTGCCTCTAATTTGCACCGGACGTTTGTCCTTAATTGTACCAATATGATTAAAGAATAATAGTACGATTATTTCAGATAAATAGGTAGGCCAAATTTTCAAAAAGTTCCTTAAGGGGGAAATACCATCAGGCGAGTAAAAAATTTCTGATTTTTTAAATTATTTTCAAAAGAAAAGTTTTCTTTACTATTTGCGAGGTTCAGGGTATGTTTTATTACTACTTTTGGCTGTTACACAGTATTTTTTTGTTACTCTTTAAAAATGAAGGCGGTATAGCATGGTCTTCTAAACGGGTTGTGGAGGATGTTGTCAGACGGCGTGACACGTAGGGTCGGCAGGATTAATCCGAAAAAAACCAAGGAAAATTTTTCTTTCATTAACGCTCATACGGAGAATATGAACCAAGAAAAAGTGAGAAATGTTGAAAATCGATGAAACGCCAAGCTTTGAAACAAAAAGATAGAATTTTCTGAAAAAAATAGCTACTTTTTACCATAAAAGAATGCTTTAAAAAATGTTTCAATCCATTTAGGCTGATCTTTTAGACATTAAGTTTAGAAAGATTTATATCAATACGTAGACCAGTTTTGAAAATGCAATTTAGAAGACCGTGCCATACCTCCGCCATTTTTGAAGATTAATTAAACAAATAGTGAAAGAATTTTTCATCTGAAAAAAAAATCATAAAAATCAGCAGATTTTTTCCCTGCCGAAAGGTATCTTCCCCCTCAAGCGTTATTTAATGTGCCCAAAATTCCTAACTTTGCACATTCAACAACTTATTTATTCGTTTTTGAATTACTTCTTGATAAAACCCGACCATTGCCGGACGCCACTTTCAGGCCCGCAAAAAATAGGTCACGAACGTAATAGCTCTGCGCTTACACGACGATAGCTTAAATATTCATAAGACATTTCGCAATATGCTGTCTCTTACGCGTCCCCTTGTTAACGCGGCCCTTTTTCTTATTCCGCACACTTTTATCGTTCTTCTTTCCCTTTTCTACGTGCTATACTCGCTTTTGCGGAGTTGACACTCGTCCATGTAATACGTTGTATAGTACACTCAGTTCTCTCTGGAATTTCGAGGCTTTATCGTGACTCGACTCGTTCCATGGCAGCCACACGGTCAGCCTAGGGCTGTAAGCCCGTATAATTCCGGGATTGTTCGCTCATAGAGCCCACGGTGAAAATAAGAAGATACCTACATGCGTCTCACTCCTCACCCCTACTTTGCTTCATCCTACTTTTCTTCGCATAATGTGTAAAATACTATTTTCACGCTGTAGACGTATTCAACTCTTGTAGCTTTTGTGAGGGTGAGGAATTTTTTTTTTAACACACTAGTGAAAGAGCTCGCCACACTTTAACTGGTTATGCCTAGTCGTAACAGTCGTAAACAGCTTATTTTTGGGATTTTCTTTTTTTAAATCGTAATGGTACATTTATTCAAAAATTAGGTATTTATTTATATTCAAGAACACATCTGTAATTTTTTTGTGTAAATTTATTTAAAGCGTTATCCCTCTCTGGAAGCCCAATTTGAAGATTCAGAATGATGCATTTTTTTCTAGCAACACATTGGTTGGAATAAATTAATTTTTTTCCAGCATGGTGTACACATGTTTATGGTTACAATGTAATTTTTTCGGAAGAAAATCATTCAAAGGGTTCGTGGTGCTGCAGTTGGTGTTGCAGTCCTCCAGCGGCGAGGCTCGAAACGGCGGGAACTCTACCAGGCTCAAATGTTATTGAAAACGAAAATAACAATTTTTTTTTTTCAAATATATCCAACTGGCTATGGGTTCACGATCCACTTTTCGAAATTTCGAAAAATACGAAAAATGACAGCTTCTCCAAAGATAATCTTGTTTTTCTCTTGAAAAAGGGCATATGAAGTCATTGTTATTAACAAATGGTTCGTCCAATTAAAAAATACGATCGTGAACCGAAAATGAGTACTGTTTAAACGCTAACTGTGCAAATTCAAGTCAATAGTGTGAAAGTTATTCAAGATATCAATCCCGCCGTGTCAAGATATGTAGTTTCGAGATAATCGCGTTCAAACTCGACGGATCGCGGTAAATCAGACGCACACTATTCCACTTAAACAGGCGTAGCTTCGTCAATTTTTTACAATTTCAGGGGCCTGAAAATATTCTTCAAAGTCCACACTATAACAGTATGCAAAAAAATTAACGATTTTTACGAAGTTTCCAGAGAGGAATGCCCCCTTAATTATAATTGGTTTACAGCTGATGACCAGGAAGCACCTCTCGAAGACGCCTTTTGCGGTGAGCAATACCCTTCTGAATCAGATTATCTAATGTTAAAAAATCAAACAGATTTCGTTGGTATATTAGTTTATCCTATGATTAATCGTGGGAATTACCAAAATTTCAAATTTAAAAAATATGGCGCGTATTCAAAGCGAAAGTCTTGATTATTGCGAAAATAATAAGCATTTTTCGTTCACCAAATCGAAAGTATACATAGGAAAAAATCCTTCAACGAAATACTACATTTTTACGTCTATAAAAAGCTATACAAATTTCAGAAAGATCGATGCAGTAGTTTTTTTAGATATTTTGCTCACCGACGTTGGAAACGTATTTTCGAGAAAAAAGCGTTTAAGGGGTCTTCTCACTTTAGACGCTAAAAAAGGCTATTTCCATGAATTATTTTGATAGGATTACATTATAGGTATTGATATAAAAGTTGTTATACTTAATAAATACACTTTCAAAATGCATTTAAAAAAAATCTTTGTTCAAGTCACTATTTATAGACGAAAATGGTAGTTTAAAAAATGTCCTAAAAAAGTCTGTGCTGTTGCGGACATTTTTCGAAAAAA
This sequence comes from Ophion obscuratus, assembly GCA_964007375.1. NCBI lineage: Eukaryota > Metazoa > Arthropoda > Insecta > Hymenoptera > Ichneumonidae > Ophion > Ophion obscuratus. The sequence goes on along the minus strand of OZ023318.1, from coordinate 23,912,011 downwards.
CCAAAAAAAACGCGTTTTTCAACGTTTTTGGCAAAAAAAAGTTAATTTTAAAAATGTTAAAAATCTTTAATATGCGCTATAGTTATAAAGCATTATTTAGGTTCACCGAAAAACTATTGATATAAAGAATATGCGTGACAAATTTCATCAAAGTCGTTTGAATGGTTTTTGAGTAATCGCCACAGTAGTTCGAAAAAACAAAAAGAAACGCTTTTTGCACCGTTTTTGTCAAAAACTTAATAAATATTAAAATTTGAAAAAAACCTTAATATGCGCTATAATTATAGTTGTAAAGAATATCTGGTTAAAATTTCATAAGGATCGGTTCAGTAGTTTCGAAGATTTGATCAACAAGTCCTCGAAAAATGTTGTTTCGAGAAAAACGCGTTTAAAGTTTTCTCGCGTTACATAAATACGTAAACAAATTTTTAAATGTATTTCGAAAGTGTATTTATTAAGTGTAATAACATTGATATCAATATCTATAATGTAAACCTATCAAGAAAATTATGAAAATAGCCATTTTTAGCGTCTAAATTGAGAAGACCCCTTAAAGTTTCAAACGATACTTTCAGCGTTCCGACGGGCGTCAACGTAAAATGTGTCAATAATAAATGTGTCAATTTTTATGCGATGACCTTACAATTTTCAGGGAACACTTATAAGATGATAAACTGTCAAAATATGTTGGTTTTGGAAAAAGTCATCCTTCGACTTTCACAACTAGGCACAACACCTTAATAGCACGAAATATATTTTTACGAAGGTTCCATCCAAAACATTTAGGAGTATAATTGTTATCTCATTTATTCCTGGACACACCAAGATTCGTCGCATTGAGGAAGATTAATGGGCTCGCGTACGATTTTTTGAATTTTTTTTTTTATAACGTTTGTCTGCGTTGAAATCCTCGGGGAGGATTTTCTATGATCGCGTGAAAATGAACGATTCTGGTGATCGAATAAAAAAGAAAGGAGGGAAGCGAAAAGTTTATGGGGAGAGAAATGACAACTTGTACTCGAGTGTGTATCTTGGGATGATAATATCGTGGATCGTTATCAAGATTTGGCTAACTTCGTGACTGTAATTCCCTCTTTTGGAGAAAAAGCGTGAGATATATTTGAATGCGACGTAGAAGGGTGGAGGGGAGCAGCGAAGGTTTTTCGTATACGTGACAGCAAGAGCGTGAGCCACACTTCGTGATGAGTATAATATATATTTTCAGTCTCGTAACGTATATTTCTTTTATACACTTTTTATAGCAGTTTCTTGTTATTTTAGAACCGACGCACTGTTCCTTGGGTTTATAATTGCAGTTATGTTTTCAGTTCTTGAAAAATCATCATTTCGAAAGTTCATAATGGTTGTAGACGAGAATAAACTTCCTTAAGGGGAGAAGACCATTTAGAAGGTAAAAAGTTAGGGTTTTTCGTTTTTTTTTTCATGCAAAGAATAGTCATGGAAATTTGTAACTTGGTGTGTTTTTTATTTGATATTTTAAGTATGCACAAATATTTTATTATTTCTTTTTCAATGCAAATTGAAAGTTATGTACATCGATGTTTAGAGGAAGTCGCTCAAAAAGTTTCCACACTGCTGGAGTTCTCCCTCACGCTGTAATTGTCTGAAACAAAAAAATCAAAATGATTCTTAACGGTAACACCCATACGGTGTCGGTGAAGCAGGATTTTTGAAATATATGCAAAATTCACGAAATGGCAGCTTAATAAAGTCAATTTTGCGATTCTCTATGACATTATTGCTATATTTAAGGGCAAAAGTGCGTTTCATTTTTGGAATTAAAATATGATTTAGGTTCACTGACAAGCTGATGGTATAATTAAGATGTGTGACAAATTTCATCAAAATCGTTTAAGGGGTAAGGCCACTGTAACAGCCCAAAAAAAAAGGTTTTTTCACTAATTTTTTGCTCCCGAAATTGAAGGTATTTGAAAAAAAACTTTTAATGGTGTTATCGGGCATACATTAAACTTTATTATAAAATTTTTTTACAGTAAAAAAAAAACAAAATGGCGGTTCCACAGCTATCTTCCCGGGACATGTTTTGCTTCCAGGGCTCCGCGGCACGCAGCACCACTGGTGCACTTTTGAATCTAGAACAAAAAAAAACCATTAATCTAGAGGGCTATAGCTAGAGAATGTCGATCGGATTTTAAAAAGTATCAATTTTTGTGGATTTGGCGTGCGTTTGAAAAAAAAAATTGATTTTTGACGAAAAAAACGGCAAGTTTTTTGTTAATAAAAAATCAATAAATAAAGTTCTTGAAAATTCCGATCGACATTCTCAAGATAATGTAAATGTTCACATCTGGTTAAAATTTCAAGTAAAAAAAATGAAAATTGTTCGAGTTATGCTGCGTGCCATTTTGAAAAACCATGTTTCGAGAAAAACGCGTTTAAAGTTTTGCGAATAGTTTTTTATTGGAAAAAATTAAAAAAAGAAGTTTCGGAGAAACTTAAACTATTTTTTATTTTAAACTTAAACTATTTTTTAAGCCAATAAAAAAAAATCGATTTCTCAAAAAATTTACAGTGGCCTTACCCCTTAAATAGTTTTTGAGTGATCACTACAGCAGTTGGGAAAAATACAGTTTTGAGAAAAACGTGCTCAAAGTTTCAACAAGGGAAAACTTAATGATTTTGATGTCTTACCGGCTAATCCGCGATTCCAGTCCCATACAGGATTCCTTCGGCTTCCTCGTAAAAACTATTTTCCTGCTGCTGCTGCTCTCTACCGGCTTTCCGACCCGAAATTCAATAAACCGATAGGTTATCTTCCGTATTACGATTAATATGTTGGTTTCCAAAAAATGTTCTCTTCCGTGAAGGTCCCTTAGGTGTTGCATGAGAACCTTTTCGGTGCGCGGATATTTTTGAGAATTTCGCGGAGTATTTCCGCGAAAACTCAGGAAATTCGTGGAATTTTGCTTTAAAAATTGGACACCATATTCTTCAGACATTGAACCATCGATTTATGGAAAGAAAAAAAAATGGATTTTTTTTAAATTTTCAAATGGTTTTCCCCCCTTAAGGTATTACTTCGCGGAAGGCCGTATTTTGTGGAGCCATAACGAGGGCTCTTCTGAATCATTGGTAACCTACAGTGGCGCTTAATAAAAATAAGTCAAACGTCGCGGCTACGAAAATTCTTCCCCAAGTCACATTTTCTGAATTTTATCATTAATATTATCTTTAAGCATGGGGTGATCCCCTGTTTTTATTGTCGTTACGTAATCTCTTACACGCATGAGCAGTTGATATCAGGCATCTAGAGTTATATAGTGTATAAATTATTAGACAGCAATGTAGCCAGCGTGTCATCTCCGGTGTCGTATAAGCAAGACGATTTTTGGAGTCATAAATTTCCATTAAAAGTTCGGTACCTTGGCTTGAAATTTTACCAGTATACCGGCATGTATTTTTACTTCATTATAGATGAAAATGAATTACTTTTTAAATATTCGGGTTCGTGAAGGAAATACCTTAAATTAATGAGGCTGAAATTTAATAATCATTTATTCAGGAACGGTATGAGAATTCGTAGCGCACCTTGCGAATAAAATTGGGAGTTCTTCGTCCTGATGTATTAGCGACAATTCGTCAGAAATTTGAAAATTCAAATTAACAAACGTGTAAATAAATGTGTATATATTCCTGAACAATGTATATTTTGACACGACTCCTGGCATATTTCGGCGTGTGAAAGGCCCAATAACGGTGCCGGGAAACCCATCGTGAAATCTCCCCTTCGCTATTTCGTGATACATCATGAATATTTCCGCGATTGGGAGATACAGGGTGCGGAATGGAGAATATATTGTAGTACTGCAGTTCTGAATGAAAGTGACGACGAAGCCAAGGGGTAGAGGACGAGGACTGGGTTGGAGGTCGGTGGAGGTGGAGATGGGGCTCGGTGCGAGAAGCGTGAGAGAAACGAGCTTTTGCATCAGCGTTGTGTGCCAGGCAGTACGATGCGTGAGGCCAACCGCAAAATCGTGAGAGTAATATTGATATTGGATTGACAGTGAAAGAGAGACGGACATAACTTTTGCCCTCAATTTTCCCGACACATGAGAGACCAGCGCACGGCGACCAGCGATTTTGTAGCCTGGTGCAAACCGCGATAAAAATATAAGTTTTCACGAATCCCGCGTCCGTGTTCGGACAATACAGCTTTACAATATGTCCAGCAGTTTCCGTCCGTCGTTTTCTATTCTGTCATTTATTGATCGATATTCAAGATGTCCCGAACAGGTCAGCAATTTTGCGGAGAAATACGTTGCGAATGTTTTGAGGGGGTATGTCTAGTTGCAAAAGTTAAAAAATCATTTTTTGGTAACCAATGTATTTTGAAAGAATATCATCTTATTAATGTTCCCGGAAAATTCAAAGGTGATTGGATCAAAGTTGACAGATATAGGCTGTCAATTAGATCAAAATTGACAGATACAGACTGTCAATCTGACCAAATTTGATAGATATATGCTGTCAATCAGATCAAAATTGACAGAAATAGCCTGTCAGAATTGACAGATGTAGGCTGTCAAGCGGATAAAAATTGACAGAATAGGCTGTCAAAATTTGCAGATATGGGCTATAAAAATTGAGAGATGTAGGCTGTCAATTAGATAAAGATTGGCAGATAGAGGATGTCAATCTGATCAAAATTGACAGATATAGGCTGCCAATCAGATCAAAATTGACAGAAATAGCCTGTCAATCAGATCAAAATTGACAGAAATAGCCTGACAGCATTGATAGATGTAGGCTGTTGAGCGGATACAAATTGACAGAAGAGTCTGTCAAAACTGGCAGATATAGGCTGTCAAAATTGACAGATATAGGCTGTCAAAATTGACAGATATAGGCTGTCAAAATTGACAGATATATGCTGTCAACATTGACAGATATAGGCTGTCAAAATTGACAGAAATATGCTGTCAAGATTGACAGATATAGGCTGTCAACATTGATAGATATAGACTGTCAACATTGACAGATATAGGCTGTCAATCAGATAACAATTGACAGGTATAGGCTGTCAATCAGATCAAAATTGACAGAAAAAGGCTGTCAGAATTAACCGATATAAGCTGTCAAAATTGACAGATATACGCTGTCAAAATTGAAAAATATAGGCTGTCGACGACAGGCCCTTACCAACTATAGGCCATTATGTCGATGTCCGTCGGAACGCTCGGAGCGTCGTTCGAAACTTCAAACGCTTTTTTCTCGAAAGTACGTTTTCATAGTCGCTGAGAAAAATATCCCAAAAACTTCTTCATCGATCTTTCTGAAAATTTTAGGGCTTTTCCGAGATGTAAAAATATAGTATTTGATCGATTGTGATTATGATCGAAGATTGATTTATTTCTCGACGAAACGCGACTAGCCCCGAAACGGGGAAGCGAACCTGGGGCTGGCTGAATTGGTATAGATTTTCCGCAATTACCCTATACCCATGACAGGAATGTCATGGTGAATGCGATACAGAGGGGGAAGTCGGCTGCGGCCGCAAGGTAGAGATGAGGAAGTGGAATATGGTGGGGAATCTAACAAGGGGGAAGACCCCTCACAATGGAATCTATGTTTATATATATATATATATATATATATATATATGTATATATAACAGATTGTCATTTTTCGTTCATAAAATCGAAAGTATACTTTCGTCTACTTTCGTATACTTTCGATTTTATGAACGAAAAATGCCAATCTATTTTTCAAAAATAAAGACTCACGTTAAACACGCGCCATTGTTTTAAATTCGATATTTCGAAAATCCCTTCGATTAATCATAGGATAAACTACTATACTAACAAAATCTGTTGCATTTTTTTCATATTAGATAACCTGATTCAGAAGGGCATTGCTCACCCCAAAAGACGTTTCCGAGAGGTGCTTCCCGGACATCGGCTATAAATCGATTATAATTGAATATTTATACACAAAAAAATTACAGAGTGCTCTTCAGATGATACGTTTTCAAATACCTCATTTTTGTAGAAATGTACCATCACGACATTGTACAAAAAATCCAAAAATGAGCTGTTTTCGACTGTTACAATTACGTATAACCCGTTAACGTTGAGAAAACTCTCGTTTCTTGTTCACCCTTAGTGAAAATTACGGCCAATCGCGCAATTGTGTTTCCGGAAAGCCGGAAAATAGAATATGTCCGCAGTCTGCAAGGAAAGTACTTGTGGGACATTCGAAGAGTGGAGTTACGTAAGTCAGATGGATCCAGGGCTTACCGCCTATTTGAAGACGTTGCTCAAGTACACAAGTACACCTATCAGATTTCTCGAGCTTTTGCTCTCTTCGGTCTTCTTCAGTCTTCGAGCTCGCGTTGCCCAACTATTAGGCTGAATCGCTGCTCCGTCACGCGAACTTTTCACGTCGTGTGCCGCCCCTTTAACGCTGGGGTTTCTACCCTTATTGCCGAGCCGAGACGTGTTGCTCAACCCTTGTCTCGTGCCCGAGACCTCCGATGGTTGAGACTTTCTGACGTCGCCTCGTGAGCACCACTTCATATCATTCCCCAATGTAGCCTCCAATTTAAAGCTACCGAAAAAAAGAGTCTTTTTTGTCATATAATTGCAAAGCGTCTGGAAAAACGTGTTTCGCTTTTTTTTTACTGGCCGAAATATATTCCAGAAATATCGTCGACGGAGTCGATCCTGTAAATCCAACAGGCACGTTACGTAAATAAATTCTTTTTGCCGGAAAGTGCTGCACAGTGCAATACAAATGCGAAAGACATTTTATGTAACGACGATCGAACAAATCCATGATAGCATCTACGGCGAGTTAAATCTGGAATTACGAGGGAAAATTGTATTACGCAATTCTACACAAGGCCCGACCGGAAGGGTTTTGAAGCAAATCGTAGCTAGTACACGGCGACTATGGAAGGAGGGGGCGAGAGGAATGAGCGACAGGGAGGATGAAAGCAGACGCAAAGCAAGAAAGAATTTTGTATGTGCGTGTGTGTGTATGTGTATGTGTGTGCGTACATCGAAGCGATAAACAAAGCTTTGTTAAAGCCATGTTAAATGAATGGGAAATAGTAAATCGCGATGGGGGGCCTCTAAATATTAATATGAAGGGCTGAAATTTCATATTACATTCTCAACAACATTTTCAACAAAAATTTCAATTGAATTTTTTTTTTTGTTGGGCCAGTCTTATGTACATGTGTGTATAAATATATATACACACGCACACACATGTATACAAGAATAGTCCAAAAAAAAATTACAATACAATTTTTTGTTGAAAATGTTGTTGAGAATGACAAAAAATAAGTGCTGATCAAATTTCAGCCCTTCATATTAATATTTAGAGCTCTCTCATCGCGATTTACTATTTCCCATACATGGTAAAAGTTTTGTTTGCCGCTTCTCAGCTTTATAACTCGCTTACGGGTAGACACACGGAAATGCCCAAAACATTGTTTTATGAGAAATTTAACGGTCTACAAAAAAGGTCCTTAGCCTTCATACGATAAATTCACTGGTTTGAATTTTATCCAATGTCAAAGTTGAATCTATGATAAATTTCACGATTTTGTGAGATTTTTGGGCTTTTACGACGAAATTATTGATTTTTTTTTTTGTTTTTCTCCGATTCATCTAAAAAAGTATCGTATCTTTTTAAAATTATTCCCTAGATAGTTTTGAAAGTTGCTAATAGATTCAAATGTATTGTTATTTAAAAGTACATTAGTACAAAAATCGATTCTTAAACCCAGTCCAATTACCCTCAGCATGATAAATAAATATCTAGAGAAGATATTTGAAAAGAAAAATACTATTTAAAATTAATCAGAAAAAGCAACAACAAAAATCAATAACTTTGTCACAAAAGTTCAAAAATCCCAGAAAATCATGAAATTTATAATAAATTCAACTGTAATGTTGACTGAAATTTGAACGAGTGAATTTATCGTATGGAGGCTAACGACCTTTTTTGTAGAGCGTTAAATTTCCTATAAACAATGCTTCGGGCGTTTTTGTGTACTTACAGTACTACCTCCCTAAGAGAGCGGTCTAGGGCGGTTAGGGGAAGTAATTCTCGAGAAATTCGTCGCCGAAGCCTTCCCCCACCGCTAGGTTAGCGCGCTCGAAAATCGCGCATGTGGTAGCGTGTATGTGTTTCTCCACTCGACCTCTATGAGAGAGCGCGAACGAAAGTGTTGAGAAAACTGTAAACAAGTTGCGGAAAGTGTACTGGCGTTTCGTCGTTTCATGCGTAAGTATATCTCATTGAATATTGATGTGTAAATCTTTCTTTTTCTTCGCGTTTTTTTTATTCTGCTGTTTGGTATATTTTGTTGTTGCAATATTATAACACATATGAAGGAAACATTTGTAAAACTTTCAATAATTGTTGAATTATCTTATTGTTCGCAAAAATATACGTAGTATATTCCTTATCGAAACTCGAACATATACAGTAGAACCTCGATTATCCGAACCAATTGGGACCGAGACTAGTTCGGATAATCAAAAGTTCGGATAATCGAAACGTGGGTTTTTTGGGACGAGATCATAAACAACACCTTTTTATATAAAAACAGTACATACATATATATTATAATTTGACATATATGTTAACGTTGAAATATATATATATATATATATATATATAATGTATTTGAAAGACCTGAAAAAAGTTGAATGCTTTTTTTATATTTTTTAAAAATAAAATCGTCCATTTTTAATTCACGAACGGCTGTAACGCGTTTTTGAGCGGCTAAGTCTCGCAGCCGTTTGGGAAGGAGAGATTGCGTTGGGTTGCTCATTGTTGCTCACGGCGGTGGCAGCGAGCAACAATGTATCTTTCGCGCCAACGTTCGGATAATTGAGAGTTCGGATAAACTAAGTCAGCGTTCGGATAATTGAGGTTCTACTGTACAGTGTACAAAAAAAATGTAACTAACAATTTATCTTGTGTATATACTTCAAGTTGAAATATACAATGTATATATATGTATAAATATTTCATTTTTAGATAAAACGGGATGGCTGAATCGAAAATATATTTTACTTGCATTAAATTACTACTTGAAATTTAATTATGGTGCATGTTTTTTTCTCCGACTTTACGGCTTAAACGTATATATTATTATACAAAGGAATATTATCCATTTGACAATCGTGCGACGTGCGATTTTCTGAAATCGCTCGCGATCTCTTATGGAGGTGTCCGCGACAAACTCGGGAGGCCTCGGGTACACTGGACAGCTCGAGCTAGGTGGGGGAAGCCATAAAATGCGCTCAAGCGGAACGGCGGGGAAATTCTCTCTTAGGGAGGGCTCTCTTAGGGAGGTAGTACTGTACTCGTAAGCGAGTTATAAAGCCGAGAAGCAGCAAACAAAATTTTTACCATGTTAAATGAATGGGAACTAGAAAATCGCGATGAGAGACCTCTACATATTAACATAACGGGGTAAAATTAGGTCAGCAGTCATTTTTTGTCATTCTCAATAACATTTTCAACAAAAATTGTAAAAAAATAAAAAATTTTGATAGAGGGAGGGAGGGAGGGAGAGAGAGAGAGAGAGACCAGCAAGAGACCAGCAAGTGTTTCATCGAAGTGCACCCCTTAGGGAGATTTGAAAGCGGTCGCGTGACCATAGTGGCCACTACCGATTTAACTCGAGCCCTAAATGACCAAGTGTGGAAGCACTGAAGCAAATCGCGAGCGGATAGAGTTACAGTTCTATATATCGCGAATTCTCCCGGCTGACAACTTGGCCATACGCGCGCGGTTACTCGCGATCGAATTAGGGCTTCGACTTGACAGGAGGGTGGTTGACCCCTCCGTGTATTCCAACCTAATTTGTATACATATATATGCGCACGTACATCGATCGAGATGTCGCTCGAGTAAACTCGTAAATCGAAGGTGACAAAACGTCCCGTTGATTCGGAACATTGCACCTATAACATCGGACGCGATTGTCCATATCTCTCCGTTGGTCTGCGCTTAATGAGAAATTTGCCGGGATACGATTAATGGCTCGTGTGTGAACTGCTATTTCGCAATGATGCTAAGAATTCCACTTTTGTCGACGAGGGTTTAGGGGCCGGGGAGGTAGAGCAACTGTTGCCAAAATTACATCTGTTGCTTCCTGAATCCTCAAGTTATTGCACTGGTGCTCGGATCATTGCGTCCATTTCGCTATCGTGGACTTTTCTCCAGCTTTTTCGCTTCTGGTTTCGTAGCCGATTAATTCTTTTTTCACCATCATTCTGATCCAGTGCCTCTTTTTTTGGTAACTTTCCATCGGTTGTTGTATGTTGCATGGTATCGCCACGGTACGGTGCTGAAAGGAACATGATATTTGCATCGGGGGAATGCAAGGAAATTTTTTTTTTTTTCGTAGTCCCGAATTTTTTTGGCACATTTAGGATATAAAAGTATCTGAAAGGATTTTGAAAAACCATGTAAAACAATTGTAACCAAAAGCTGCAAGAAAATTTGAGATAATAATAAAAATGAAGAAACAAAAAAAAACAAAAAGACTTTTCGTTGCTTTGATGTTTTACATTTACTAAAATGGGTCTAAAATTCCATTGACGTTTTACATTTACTAAAATGGGTCTAAAATTCCATTGACGTTTGCATTGACGTTTTACATTTACTAAAATGGGTCTAAAATTCCATTTTTTACTAATATTTTTGATCGGTAGTATCACCTATTAGGTATATTCTTCGAAAATTTAATGAGAATATTCCTAAAATTGAATGAGTTACATATTTCAAACTTCAAACGCGTTTTTCATGGAACACTGTTTTTAAAGTGGGTGGACATGATATCTCGAGAACTACTTGATGAATTATTTCCAAATTTACAGGAGATACGATAAGAAACATTTAAATGTCATTGACGATCCCACCTTTTTCAAATCGATCTTTATTTTTCAATAGTTACGTAAAAATTACGACTTTGTTCGAATATTGTGAATGCTCGAGTTTCAATTCGTCGCCACATTGTTAAAAAAACGATTTAAAAAATCGACGATCGTCAACGACTCGTATTTATTGTTAACTTCAATAACCCATTTGGTTTTTAGATTTCGGATGAACCGTTTAAGCAGAGCGTCCACCGCAGAAAGTCGCGAAAAAATTACATTTGCCGGCGGCCACGTTTTTGTTGTTTTTTCTGTATTTTCTAGTGATTTTTTTTAAAGGATCTCAATATATGTTCCTGTGGGTTAAAAAAAATGCGTTATTTTTTCACTGACAGTTTTCCAGACACAAAACCGGAATTTGACCATTTTATCAGGTCTCTAAGTAGATGTAGCCTAGGGTGGCAGAAAATTGAGCTCTATTTTCTTTCCTTTTTCTCACCATCCAATTATCTTCTTCAAAGGAAAAAAAAAATTGTCGCGAAAACTGCGAGTGATCAACAAATATTTAGAGGTCGCTCAAGCCTCCCAAAAGTTCAAATTTTCATTTAAAAAATCTATTTTTTCCGTTTACTTCTCTCCCATGGATGTTACGCTTTATAATGTTTAAATTACCCTCTCGATAGCTCTAGCCGGCCAATTAATATTTAGTGGTCGCTCAAGAGCTTTGGAATTTCCAATGCACCAGTTTTCGTCACAGAGTACAGCTACGATTGGTCCGCAGTTTGACTACCGAGACTTTGGGACGCATTACGATGCGTGGAAAACAGCTGCCATTTCAGTTTTACGAAAAGAAACGACCTATAATTTTGTTTACGGACAAGAGCTTTAAAGATTTATTTTATAAGAACGAAGATTATAATTCTTGGGTTAGAAGTGTGAGGTAAATTTAAAAAATCTGTTTCTAAAGAAAAAAGGATTAATTGTTTTGAAAATATTGCAAAGCGTCAAATTTATGAGTGAGAAGAGTTTACTCTTCTCACTCATAAATTTGAGTCAACTCAAATTTATGAGTGAGTCAACAATTTGACGCTTTGCAATATTTTCAAAACAATTAATCTTTTTTTCTTTAGAAACAGATTTTTTAAATTTACCTCACACTTCTAACCCAAGAATTATAATCTTCGTTCTTATAAAATAAATCTTTAAAGCTCTTGTCCGTAAACAAAATTATAGGTCGTTTCTTTTCGTAAAACTGAAATGGCAGCTGTTTTCCACGCATCGTAATGCGTCCCAAAGTCTCGGTAGTCAAACTGCGGACCAATCGTAGCTGTACTCTGTGACGAACGAATAATACAATAATACATAATAATACATAATAATACACATCGTCTAATTGATGTTTGTAACAAATTATAATAAATTATTGAAAAAATGTAACAGTTCGCTGTTTATTTTGTTTTTATGCTACACGGAATTATCGTGCATGCAGAATTTATTTTTTGGCCGAAATTGTAAATTTCGAACACCTTGAGCGACCACTAAGTATTCATTGGCCGGCTAGAGCTTTCGCGAGGTTAATTTGAAAATTATAAAGCGTCAAATTCATGGGTGAAAAGTGGACGGAAAAAAATAGATTTTTTACTGAATATTTGCATTTTTTGGAGGCTTGAGTGACCCGTAAATATTTTTTGACCGTTCGCAGCTTCCGCGACAATGTTTTTCCTTTGAAGAAGATAATTGGATGGTGAGAAAGAGGGGAAAAAATAGAGCTGAAATTTGTGCCACCCTACACGGAAAAAACGAAATAGTACAAAATACAAGAGCTTCAAAATACAAGAGTTCGCATTGGACTCGAGCGATTGCACAGCGATATTTACTGAAATACAGTGCTCAAAATACAGTGTGCTCAAAGTAAATTATTACAGTTCCTATACTGTCCTCTTTGGACTCGAACTGCTCTAAGGTAAACGGCCCAGTGGCCGTCAGCGTTCTAGTGATCGTCATGTTTGCGCATTAAATAAGTATTTTAAGATAAAAATCAGTCCTTCATGCAGATCTGTGGTATATTAGCTTCCAGGAGGTATTTACTATGTTATATTACATTTTCACACCCGTAAGTATACGTATAAAAGAATAATCAAATTAAATATATTCCGCTACGACGTCTAGCTGTCATATCGGCCGAATCCTTCATTAGGAGGTTAACGTGAACCATGTCACATTTCGGGTGATTTGAGAATGCCTGTGGACTTGCATGAAGTAAGGTTTCCTTCACGTAATTAACAAGGATTTCAGTTTTGCGTTCAGCATAGAAAATTATAGTTTTATGTTAATTTCAACGAATTTTCATATGTGACGATTACCGGTTCAGCAACATAAACACTCTGCCGATTAATCGCCACGGCTGTCGATAACTGGGACAATGTTAGCAAAAAAAGAGTCTTACGAATCGAATATTAGTTTATAGAAAATCAGAAAAGAAATATTGGGTCCGTAATTAGCATTGTCTGAAGGATCCACGGACCAGTAATCGTCATACACATATTCGCTATAGTAAAAAGATATGCATATAAATAAATGTTGTCGATTACTGGGTCGTGACCATGTCGATAACTGGGTATGTCTCGAACACAGGTGAACAGCACTCGATCGAAATAATATTAAATGTTATTTCATGAAAAAAAAGTTATTTATAATGACTACAAATGAATAAAAATTATAATTCTGACGTAATAGGCAATAATTTGTTTTATTTTTGAAATTAATAAAGTTCCATGGAAGAGAAATTTATGTTTCAAACTCTTTATCAAATGTTTTAATAAAAATCATAAAGTTTGTGACAGAGTGCGTAAAAAATATTCTGCCGTTCTATATGCAGACATAATCGAGTCAACATAGTTCTACGAACCTTTACATAATTAGTTAAGGCCTTATATATCTTTGGATGGTCGGAAAACAAGGCTTTTTAGGATTTTTTAAAAATACTTATAAAGCAATCAAAACGAGGTTTAGAGGGTTTGTTTCACATATCTCTAGGTACCTCCAACGAGCGGACTCGTTCCAGTCGCACATGTGCACTCAGAAGAATTTTCTTTTCCCCATAATCTACATGAGTTTTGCTACCGAAGTACACACGATTATTGTAAAATATTTATTTTTGTACATCTAGCCCGATTTTTAAGAAAGTCGCATTTTTGACTGAAACAACGGCCTTTGTTCGTTTCCAAAAATCGCAATTGTTAAACGATAGTAAAAATCGTGTGTACTTCGCTATAAAATGTACCTACAAAGTTATAGTTGAAATTTCAAGTCAATCAGTCAAAAAATGCAGGACCTACGAGTCCGCCCGATTTTGAAAACATTTCTTTATGAAAAACGCGTTTAAAGTTTTAAAACCATTTTTCTACGTGTCTTAAAAAAAATGTCCACCTAAAATAACTTTAGCATATTATTTTCGACATGTTTATACATAACTGAAATCAATAAAAAAAAAAAAACATTTTTTGTTTCAAAGGTATCTAAGGCCTCAAAGCAGTTTGAACGCATGTGACGATTAGTGGGACGTTGCTATGGCGATTACCAGACCAACTGTCATGGTGGCATGACGATGACTCGTACAATAGCATCTTACAACCTTTACGAAATGTTTTCTCGAAAACTGTACTAGGCACGGGAATTTCACAACGACCTTCTTCTTCGTAATAAAAAACTGATTAAGAACGACTTCAAATAACTTTTCCTCACTTTCCTAGTTGAGCTATATAAATTTGCAAAGTCAAGCGATCTGCTTAAGGTGACGATTACTGGGCCATTTACCTTACTGTATCTTTTACTGGAACATACAGTCCAAAATACAGTGTAGTCGAAAGTAAATTTTGACAGTTCAACACTTTAATATAAATTTAATAAAACTTGTAATTTGACAGTTGGTTAATCTGTATTATGTACAATGAATGCGCCAGTTATATCGACAGAGTTTATGTAGACACACAAAAAAAAGTTTATCCATAAAAGAAGTTTGAAAAAAAAATGTGTAGAACATATAAAAAAATCAGTCACATTCACAAGAACGTACCTTTTTGTAAATAATTCTCTCTTTCTTATAATTTCTTGAATTATGTCGCACAAATTTAAACGTTCGCATCCAACCGACCATGCACTACTAACTGGCAATCCTTTGTGTCCTGGCCACGTGCCTCACCCCACATGCGAGACAAGTCCCAATTAGACGAGAACGTACCTGTAAAAAAAATCTCTCTTTCTTTATAATTTCTTGAATTCTGTCGCACAAATTTCGATGTCCGCGTCCTATCAACCACGCACTACTAACTGGCAATTCTTTGTGTCCTGGCCTCGTGTCTCACCTCGTGCCTCATTTGCGTACAGTATAAAAATCAGTGATCGCATTTAAATTTTACAGTTGAATATTTTTCTAAAATCACTGATGTATTCACAATATCAAACTGCAAATAAACCAGTGTAACTGTAAAAATCTCAGAGTGCACAGATAACGTCACGAAGTGTCGAAAGAAGAGTAAAACTGCCGTGCCGCACTGTGAAATTTAATGAATTACTCTGTATACAATACAGTATAAAAATCAGTGGCCTCGTTTAAATTTTACTGTTGAATATATTTACTGAAATCACGGATTTATGCACAATACCAAACTGTAAATAAATCAGTGTAACTGTACAAATCTCAGAATGCACATATTACGTCACGAACTGTCGAAAGAAGAGTAAAACTACCGTGCCACACTGTACAATTTAATTAAGGCGTTACCCCCACTTGTAGCGCAAAAAAGGCCTTTTTCATGAATTTTTTTAAAGAAAACTACAAAACTTTTTTAATCGATCAAAATACCATCTTAAAGAACACATCTTGAAGAACTTTCAGTAATTTTTTTATTGAAAAATATTACATTGTTTAGTGGCAAATGGCCGTCGATGAAATAACGTTTTTATATACACGGTTTGCGGTGACCAACATTGCGGCGAAGTGGATCATCTGAAAAAAAAAATGCGGATGGATTTAGTCAAATATAAGTATAAACTAGTCTTTAATCGAAGGATTTTAAAAAATATTCATTTTTCACAAAATGGCGGACAGTCAAAGTTAATAGTTCGATTTTAACGAAAAAAAAATCGAACGATTAAAGACTACACTTTTATGTATTAAATAAGCCTGCAAAATTTCAAGAAGATCGGTTCATTAGTGTTCGAGTAATCTTGGTCACCGACTTCAGAAATGCCATTTTGAGAAAAACGCGTTTAAAGTTTCAATTTCCGGTCGTTTACACAACGGATTCTTCTCTTTCAACGCTCATATCTCAGTTAATTTTGTTCGGATCGACTTGAAATTTTCAGGACATATTCTCAGATACTTATACTTCAAAAAAATGCAATAAATAAATCGATTTTTTCAAAATCGCAAGTGGGGGTAGCCCCTTGATCACTCTGTACTCAATACAGTGTACACTGTAACCCTTGCAGTTTGAGTACAGTATAAAAATCAGTGATCTCATGTAAATTTTACAGTTGATTATTTTTACTGTGAACACTGACGTATTCACAATACCGAACTGCAAATAAGCCAGTGTAACTGTAAAAATCTCACTGTGTACAGGCAAATTCGTCATTTTTGTAGGACAGGATTTACATTACTCTGTTTTACTGTAAAATGAAATACGGCACCCTGTTTTTTATGCGGTTTATACTGTGATTTTCGCAGTTTCTTTTTTTCCTCGTAATATAGCCCCTTCAGATGATGCAAACTTCAATACCCTAAAGGAAAGGCTAAGCAATGGATTCATCGTGACTACCATCGCAACATATCGCCGACAGTTTTTCAAGCAGTGCAATGAAATTTTCTTCAATTCCGAACCCGCTTCCACTGGTTGTTGATGGCCGAATGAATGATGGAAGAATTGATGCTCTCGAATGCCACAGAAAAGAGCACAAACGGACGCAAACGTTGCGGCATCGCGCACGAATATTGTCTGAGAATCTCAGCGGCGCAAACACCATGTACAAAACTTTTCTCCTATACACAGATACGCACGAAGCCCACCCAAGTGCAAAGATATTTACGTGTGCGATTGCATATACAAGAGTATCCGTGGAATATAAGGTTTGCAAGAGGGAACAATCTTTGGTGTATACCACCCGTGGAAAATCCGGGGAAATAAATGTGCCGCAGTATCTCGTTTCCTTCATTCTTCCTTCTCTTCCACTGCCTCCCTCGTCTGCCTTTCCGGAGCCCTCACCTTTCCACCCCGTCAACCAGGTCGACCCGTATTCGTGAAATACTTGCTCTCTCCCTTTTCCTCGGCCTCTTTCACTTCGATTATTTTTCTTGTCCTCTCACTCCTTTTCGCAACTCTGTAGAAGTTACTCAACCAACAGGGCTCTGTTGTCCAACTACTCATACCCCCGTGCTCTCGTTTCACACTCGACCGGAAGCTCAGTCGTGAGCCTCGAAATCTGGCTAGCGTATCGACAGATATCACCTCCGCGTGGAGACCTTCCAATCCTCGAACCCACTCGATTATCACAAATCGCAATTTTCGCTCCTGCTGTTCCGTCAGAAATGAGTTTCCTCACTCAACGCGCCCACCTCGAACGGTCAGCTTCAATGAATCGTTGTATGCTCAAGGACAATTGTATCAACAGCTTTACCACAACAAACAAAACATTATTCCCTTTGACACAGAGAAGTAGCCTTTTGCATTTGGCAAATTCAGTGCGCGTTTTAGACTTAATTCATTTCGACTGAATTCGAAATCAAAATCAATTTCTATCATATCCTATATTGGGAGTACAAATAAGTCTCCCCCGTTTTTTGAATAAAAAATTGGGCATTTATTGTGAAAGAACAATACTTGATGTTTTATTCAAAGTATTGTCCGTCTCTAGCCACTACTTTTTCCCATCTTTCTGGCAGCATGTGAATACCGCGTCGAAAGAACGCTTCATCTTTTGAGGCTATCCACAAATCGACCCTATTTTTGATATCTTCACATGATGTGAAGTGCTGCTTAGACAGGCCGTGGGTCATCGATCGAAATAAATGATGGTCAGAGAGAGCAATGTCTGATGAATACAGCGGGTGGGGTGAAACTTCCCAATTGAGTGTCATGAGTGACCCTTTCCCTTATGCCTGGCAAACAGCATTACACATGTGCAAAATCGGTGTTTAACATTTCTCGGCTGCGGTTCATATGGAACATAATTTCCTTGCTTTTGCATCACTCCCAATGATTTTAAATGATGTGAAATTGTTTGCTGAGTCCCTCCTAATGTAAGTGCAAGTTCTTCTTGCGTTTGGCACCAATCTCCCTTCAATAATACTTCCAATTCCGCGTCTTCGCACGCTTTCCGCCTTCCGCTACGTTCTTTGTCTTTGACGTCAGACTCATCGTTCTTGAACCACTCGCGACAACTTGTCTCATTTAAGGGGAGGTACCTGAGTAAACGGCGAGAAAAACAGGTAAATTTCGGGAGTTTTTATCTCAAAAACTAATGTTTCGATTAAAAC
This sequence comes from Ophion obscuratus, assembly GCA_964007375.1. NCBI lineage: Eukaryota > Metazoa > Arthropoda > Insecta > Hymenoptera > Ichneumonidae > Ophion > Ophion obscuratus. Next base: position 23,893,588 of record OZ023318.1, on the reverse strand, counting down.
CGGGTTTTTTTTATTGGAAAATATGTACATTGATTGATTTATTTTTTTAAATAAATTCGTTGACTGGAAACGATTCAAACGCGATTATCTCGAAACATAGTTTTCAAAGTCGGTGCGAGATATATCTTGAAAGCGGCTTGTCCGATTTTGTCCAATTTTGGATACAATATTCTTCGACAGTTTTTCTCATTCGCCACGTAGGGGTTTTTCATTTGATTGAACCATTGCTTTTTTATGAAATGTGTATGCAATTCAAAATGGTCGGAAATTGCGAACGAAAAAACGAATGTTAAATTAAAAGGGTCGCAATTTCATCAAAAATGAAAATTTCTAAAAAATTCTACGTGGCTAACGAGAAAAACTATCGACGAATATTGTATCCAAATTTGGAAAAAATCGGACAAGCCGTTTTCGAGAAACATCCGGCACCGACTTTGAAAACTATGTTTCGAGATAATCGCGTTTGAATCGCTTCCAGTCAGCGAATTTATTGTGAAAAATTCCTAAACACACCTCCATGTACATATTTGCCAAAAAAACCCGGATCCAATCGAAACATTAGTTTTTGAGATAAAAATTCCCGAAGTGTACCTGCTTTTCTCGCCGTTTACTCAGGTACCTCCCCTTAATGCAGCCTCATCATCTGATTCTACAAGCGATCGATGCGCCTTAGCTGTGGATTTCTTCAAATTAAGAGGCCAGTCCACTTTGGAGCCATGAAAAAAGGCTATTTTCGCAATTTTTTTTAGGATTTTTAAAAAGATATGAATATAAAAGTTGTTGGGCTTGATAAATAAAGTCTTTAAATACATTTGAAAAAAATGTAATTCATTTTTATTCATTTTTAAGTACAAAAACTATAGTTTAACGTCACGCCTCAGAAATAGGTGGGCTAGGTAGCTCCATCACAACTCGGCGACGGCTTATCTGAAACAAAAAAATCAAAGTCCATTAGATTCAGCATGACACCAGCTACAAAATGACCCTCGGATATAAAGTTTTATCAAAAAATAAAAAATGGCAGATGAAAAACGAAAAAATTATGTTAAAAACACGTTATTTCGCAGTTTTTGGCAAACAAAAAGAGTAAAAATCAAAATTTTAAAACCATCGAGGGTCATCTTATTGCGAATCATGTTTACAATATGTGGTTCAAATTTCAAGAGAATCGGTTTATTAGTTTTAGAGATACGATGGAGCTAGATTTTGAAAACGTAACCAAAAAAAATTCCGCGATGCTCATACAAAATCGCTAATATTTCAAGGTCTTGACAGATGTCCAACCGCACGATATGACGTTTTACATCTGACGATTTCAACCATAACCGTATGGTGGGGCCATCTTTTGTCAAACGGCGGATACTTATTTGTACTCCCAATATTTCGGGTTAATACAAAATGTCCCTTAAAGTTCCCTTTACAGTAGAACCTCGATTATCCGAACCAATTGGGACCGAGACTAGTTCGGATAATCGAAACGTGGGTTTTTTGGGACGAGATCATAAACACCTTTTTATATAAAAACAGTACATACATATATATTAAAATTTGACATACATGTTAACGTTGAAATATATATATAATTGTTTATTTAATTAAAAAATTACAATTAATAGAAGAATTTGTGTGTGTGTGTGTGTGTGTGTGTGTGTGTGTGTGTGTGTGTGTGTGTGTGTGCGTGCGTGCGTGTGTGTGTGTGTGTGTGTGTGTGTGTGTGTGTGTGTGTGTGTGTGTGTGCGTGCGTGCGTGCGTGTGTGTGTGTGTGTGTGTGTGTGTGTGTGTGTGTGTGTGTGTGTGTGTGTGTGTGTGTGTGTGTGTGTGTGTGTGTGTGTGTGTGTGTGTGTGTGTGTGTGTGTGTGTGTGTGTGTGTGTGTGTGTGTGTGTGTGTGTGTGTGTGTGTGTGTGTGTGTGTGTGTGTGTGTGTGTGTGTGTGTGTGTGTGATGTATTTGAAACACCTGAAAAAAGTTGACTGCTTTTTTTATATATTTTTAGATAAAATCGTCCATTTTTAATTGACGAACGGCTGTAACGCGTTTTGAGCGGCTAAGTCTCGCCGCCGTTTGAGAAGGAGAAGTTGCGTTGGGTTGCTCATTATTACTCACGGCGGTGGCAGCGAGCAACAATGTATCTTTCGCGCCAACGTTCGGATAATTGAGAGTTCGAATAAACTAAGTCATCGTTCGGATAATTGAGGGTTCGGATGATCGAGGTTCGCATAATCGAGGTTCTACTGTATTTCAATTCGTTATTATCATAGCGTGAATTCCCAGAGCAGAACTATGATCACGGAGAAGACGGCTGATGAAACAACGATATTAAACGCCGACTCGATGACATTTTTAACCTCTATTGTTTTTTTAATGCAATAAAAACACAAGATCAAGTATACAGGAACAGAGAACGAGAGTTAAAATAAACCATACACCACGTGCCATAACTCACTTGATAGAAATCGAAAAAACCCTCGGCGTTGAAGCTTCGTTTAAATGGCAAGTAGACCCTTATCGTAACCGCGCAATGTTTATACATGTATACACCTGCGGGTTTCGTGTTTCATAAAAGTAAAAATAAACGTAAAAAATTGAAGACGAAAGCACGCTTTTCTCTCGTTGGATGTTTTATTCCACATTCTCACGGCACGTTGCGGAGATTTTTCGTCCGAGGGAGAAAAAGAGGGAGAGAGAAATAGAGAAATAGAGATGGATAAGAAAATTCCTTGAGCACGCCATAAATGACAAATCAGATATCCTCACGCTTCAGAGTGGTAGTCTGTTAGGCGAGAAAGGGAAGAAAAAGAGATTAAACAAGCGAAAGCAAAGGGATGTTGAATAAAGTTATAAAAAAAATCAATTAAATTAATTAAATTTAACGGTATTTAAAATAATTAATAAAATTAAAAAAGAGTAACTGTCTTCATCCTTTCACAGTATGAGCAAAGTGAGAATGTAGAAGAAAAAAACTTTGTACGCTCGGTAACAATTTTCGTTGGGTCAAAGTATCACCGGGCAAATAGCCAAAGATCCCCTGAGAGGTTCGTGACAGCCAAAGTGAGAGCTCGTTATGTTTATACCGAAGCTGAAAGTGTAGGGTTATTGCTTCCTGTTCGGAAGAAGCGCGAGACCTAATGTATTTTGTAAGTAGTTATCGTCAGCGTGTGATCACACTTGCGTAAAAGTTGGAGTTCATATTTGTTCGTGCAAGCGATAATAATAATACACTCATTTCCTAAGTAACTCGAATTAACAACTAGTCGGTTCAGTATAGGAAAGAAAAAATTGGTTATTCGTGGAAGAATTGCAATGCAGAAAATGAAGTGGCCTTGAAGAATAATAGAAATTGGTCCATTATCGCAGTGTGGCAATCTTCTCTTTTTCTTCCACATTTTCAGGAATTTGTTGTAGTTTTGCCAAAGGACTAACGTGACAATAATTCACCAGCTATTGTTTCTCAGATAATTCAGTTCCGTTATACGAATAGAGTAACGTTCATTGAGATTTCCCTAGGTAGCTGATGAGAAAAATCTTAAGGGGTTAGACCTGGTTGTAAAAGTCGAGAAATCACTTTTTTTTAATCAATATATGTTGACAGTATATCATCTCACAAATGTTCCCTGAAAATGTCAAGGTGATTGGATGAAAATTGACAGATTTATGAAATAAAATATAGATTTATAAAAATATCTCAAAAACTGCTGCATCGATATTTCTGAATTTTTTGGGGTTTTTCCTAGATTCAAAAATATAGTACTTGATCGAAAGATTTTTATTCTATTGTATACTTTCGATTTGATGAACGAAACATGACAATTTTGTTCGCAAAAATTAAGACTCACTTTGAAGACGCGCCATTTTTTTCATTTGATATTTCGGAAATTCCTTCGATTAATCACAGGATAAATTAATATACTAATGAAAATTGTTGGATTTTTTAAATATTAGATAACCTGATTCAGAAGGGCATTGCTCATCGCAAAAGACGTTTTTGGGTGGTGCTTGCCGGACATCGGCTTTAAATCAAAGAGAATTAAGTATTTTGACACAAGAAAATTACAGAGTGATGATACTTTTTGAAATACCTAATTTCCGTAGAATTTCATCATCACGATTTTATATTTTTTTAATCCCAAAAAATGAGCTGTTTCCGACTGTTGCAACAAGGCATAACCCGGTTGAGGAGGTATCCCTTTCTGGAAACTTAAAAAATCGTTTTTTTTTGCATATTGTTATAGTGTGAACGTTCAAGAATATTTTAAGACCAACAGGACCGTGAGATTTAAAAAATTGACGAAGTTACATATAATTTAGTGGAACAGTGTGCGTCCGGTTTACCGCGATCCGTCGACTTTGAACGCGATTATCTTGAAACTACATATCTTGACACGGCGGGATTGATATCTTGAGTAACTTTCACACCATTGACTTGAATTTGCACAGTTAGCGTTCAAACAGTGGTTATTTTCGGTTCAAGATCGCATTTTTTTAATTTGATGAACCATTTGTTAATAACAATGACTTCAGCGTGCCGTTTTTCAAGAGAAAAATGAGGTTTTCTTTAGAGAAGCTGTCACTTTTCGTATTTTTCGAAATTTCGAAAAGTGGATCGTGAACCCATAGCCAGTTGGATATATTTGAAGACTTTTTTATTTATTTTCATTTCAAATTACATTTGATTTATTACATTTTACATAGCCTCGCCGCTGGAGGACTGCAACGTCAACTGCAGCACCACGAACACTTTGAAAGATTTTCTTCCGAAAACATTACATCGTAACTACAAACACGTGTACATAATGCTGGGAAAAAATGAATTCATTCCAACCAATGTGTTACTAGAAAAAAGTGAATCATTCTGATCCTTCAAATTGGGCTTCTTAATCTCTCATTTTCGGACAACGAGTCGAAAATATCGTAACTGCAATTTTACAAAGACCAAACCGCATGAATGGCTAATACAAGAAACGTTCATGGGCAAAAAGGTGCTCAGTATTTGACGCATCTAGAGTAAATTCATGGGAAACCTATTCAATATCCAAATTTATAAAAGCAAGTCCTATTTTGGAATTTAAATAACAATAATACTTGTGACATTTTTTGCAAAAAATTATATATAGCCATTGGTCAATGTCTTTTAGTTGAAGGCTCGCATATTTTCCGAATTGTCAGCGCGAGCTAATCTCTCGAAACGGAAAGAGTTGAATTTTTATGACTATTCATAACCCTATTTGGTGAAAAAAAACTCCATAAAATCGAACGCACTGGCTCGTTATAAATTAACGGATTACAGCGAGGCTGAAACTGTCCAACATTCACGGCCGTCGATTGAGATAATTCCCGATGATAATTGCGAAACGTTTCTACCGGAACTCGAGCCAATCCCGTGTCGTTTCCGGAGGGAGGGTCGTTCTAATTCTGTGTATCGACTTTTTGCTAATGAAAGGGCGTAACGCAGACAACTTGACAGGTGAAAGGATTAGAGTTACGACTTTTTCCTTCACAACATTTCGACGTGCCCATATTAATTCGAATACCGGCTTCCTTTCGAGCGCCACATGGTAGTGTTGCTCAGAGAGGGTCCCAACGTCATGGACATCGGTATAGCGATGACGAAGGTTTTAATTTGACGAAAGGGCCGTTCGAATGTTTCGCCCCTTCGGGAAATTGCGGTTCGACAAATGTAGAACGAATGTTTCAACAGAATATACGCACCCCATACTTTTTCTGGTTTTATCTACATTACTTCAAAAAATTAATAGAACAAAACATTTCTTCGATTTTTAAAGTGTTTTTGCAGTGCTGTATACATGTGAACAATAGTCGTATAGAGATGAAAAAAAAAAAAACATTTTGAAGCTTCAAGGTTCTAGATTCGAGAAGTTTTGGCAACAAATTTTTCTCACCTACGGTTACTGCGCAATCATAAAAAATAGCGGGAGATAAAATTTGTCGAAATTTCTTTGTTTCTTTTCAAGGGTCCACGGGCTCGGGATTTTTTTTCAGCCAAATCAATGTAAAGGTTAGTTAGCTTGTTTATTCAGCTTCAATTTGGTTTTTTTTATCTGTCAATTTTTGTACGTCCATTTTTTGCTGAGATATCCGACTCTGAATGAAAAAAGATGGTTTTGTCTTTGATCGTCGATATCTCAGCAACCAATGATCGCACACGGAATTGAAGGGCAGCTTTGAAAACACGAATAAATTTCCTACGAGACCCTTTCATTGATTTTTGAGAACAAAATTTTCACCCTTGACGTTAATTTTTAAAAAGTACACGAAAATTACTTTTCAGTAAATCTACCACTACTTTGCAAATTATATGAAAATACTAATATTGCCAAGTTTTTTTTCAGCTTAATGTACCCCCAATAGGCCTGTCAATTTTCAAATTGATCCATCGCACCTTTTTTCCAGATCGATTGATAAAAAGTTCTACAAAACAATTAAAGGAACAAGTGTATTGAAGCTGAATAAACAAGCTAATTCTATACATTCATTTAACTAAAAAAAAGTTCTGCGCCCGTGAAACTTGAACAAAAAAATTTAATTTTTTTTCACTATTTCTTACGATTGCGCGATGACTGTAGCTCACAATGATTTGTTTGCAAAAAAATCTCGAAACTAAAAACTTGAAGCTTCAAAATGCTTTTTCTCATCTCGATACGACCATTTTTCACATATATACAGCGCTTCAAAAAACACTAAAAAAATTGAAGACATTTTATGTCCCTTTGATTTTTTGGAGTAGTGTACATGGATCTCGAGCATTAACGAACCGAAAGTTTATACGGGGCTTTGAAAACGACGAGATTCGTGCTCTCTATCCCTCCCTCCATCTTTCTCGCTTGCATTGCGACCGACATTGAGGCTCCCCTCATTATTAATCCTTTGAGCCGTCAACCCACAAAATCCAATTGAAACTCAGAGTCGAATATTCGAGGTCCAAAAACGAACAGTTCTCCATTTAGCCTCAAAGCTACGCGAGCTAGAATCATATTTTTAATTCCAAAAATGCAATTTATGAATTGTTTCTCAATGTTCTGAATTGGGGGTTGGTCTGGGAATTCATTTCCATCATTGATGCTGACACGGAAGACCGTCCGAGCTTTTAACCCGCGACGAGAAAAAATACACATTTTTCAAAGAATTATTACACTATGTGTCCCTGGTTGAATTAATTTATCATCATTCACGCTCCTTGGTACAATCTCCCCCCCCCCCCTTCATCATCTAATTCCAAATGATAAATCTTTTTGTACGAAGGGCCTGATAGGGGGCGGAAATATCCGGTCGAAGTTCCTTAACATGCTTGGATTTTCTAACGGTATACAATCAATCAAGACTAATCGATTATTTTGCATCATTTTTCATTTGCCTCCGTTTGCCTCAAACTCACGAGACTTTTGAGTATGTTCACCGTTGTGAAGGTAAATACGGAGTAAAAACTTTGAGGGGAGAATGAGTATGCATTTATTTATTTATATCGAATGCATACAAACAACGTTCTCTTCATGTTCAACAAGGAACACCACTTAAGGCGGAATATACATTTAGACAAAAAAAAATAAGCAATATTGAGGAATTTTTTTAACGAAGAAATGATTATTGTACAATTATCAAACTTTAGGTATACTTTCAAAGTATACTTAAGTATACAAAACAATTCTCAAAATTAATTCATCATTAAAATGATGGAGCTGTGGCAGAGTGTTACAGCAAGGTCGTAGACTTTGATTTGCAAAAAATTTCAAACATTTTTTCAGTTAGAACATGTATAGTTTCTATGTGACGGTAATTAAAATTGAGAAAATGCAAAATTAAGAAAATGGCACGCATTTACAAAAAAAAATCAACATTTCACGCAACATTTCTGTAAAATTTAGATTATGAAAGTAGTTTTTTTTCCAATGTTTCAAAAACAATTCTCGTAAAGTAGAAGGTACCAATATTATCAATATTTCTACCAAGTGTCAACTCAGCGGCTTAATAGTTTTTGAGTAATCCGGCACGCCAATTTCGATAATGCAGTTTTGAGAAAGTGTACGCCCGCTCCGAATCCGAGCGGTGAGGCAAAGCGTTGACGGGCTGTTACGTTTGAAGTTTTTCGAATTTCGCTTTTAAACTTTGGGAAAATATTTTACATATATAATTCTATCGTTTAAAGAAGAAAAAAATCGATTGTAAATATATATCCCGCCTTAAGGGTCTATAAAAGGTTTTTGATTTAGTTGAAATTCATATACGCGATAAAGCATTAATTAATTTTTTTATTCTTCCATACTGTTTTTTTTCATGGCTTTCCTGTAACAGTTTTGTAACAAACCATCTAAGGCCCCACAAAATCCCATATTGACACTTAATCCTTTTTCCAAAAAAATATCACACGACGGCTATAAACCGTGCTATGAGTTTTAGTGCAATTCATGCACACTAGATGGCATTGGTTGGGTCCAGATTTGTTTGAAGTTCACTAATCGCGAGATTGCAAGATTCGAATGCGCGAAAAGTTTGCGAAAATCGGAAAAAATATATATATATGATAAAAACGAAAAAACTACGTGTTAAATGTGGCATAACTTTGTGCTACACCAAAGAAAACAACTGCTTAAAAGCATTCCATATATCATAAAAAAATGACGACACAATGAAGCATGTCTGTCACGCTCTCTTTATTGCTTTACAACTAGCCCCCTGATTGAATGTTTCGAAAACTAAATAATTCGTAATTTTTCATTTATTCAAACATACCATAAAGACGACTATTTTTTATTTTTACGCTGTTGAGTTACGAAAGGTTGAACCCGTTTTTCCGCAGAAGAAAAAAGCATGTCTAATAGTTTTCAATGCATTATAACATATATGAGATAAAACCGAATCACAGATGTATTAGGAATGAATAAAATATTAGGAATAATAAAAAATGTATGCATAAATATACGTCTCGACATTTTGACGGCGATATACGGGGTGGACCATTTAACGTGACCACCCCAAATATCTCTGTTGCCTTTAGAGTGACGCAAAAAATTTCACAAGGTAATTTTATTGATTGCGAAGGACGGATACAGTGGTGAAAAACTCGTTTTGTCGAGGTCATAGTTTTTGTGTTGTCAAGGTCATCAATGGTTTTTCAAATAGGATCATGTTTTTTTTTATTAAGACGTTTTAGCTGATATTCAGACGAATCCAACGACCTATGATGTCATGACCTTGAAATGATTTTTCACCAAAATACCCGTGTAAAAACGGGAAATCGTGATGGTATAGACAATAAGAATATCCGAATAATGTAATTGAATTTTTTGTACAGAAAATTGATTTCAAATAAAATTATCAATTATCAATGCCAACGTTTTTTAATTTATAACTAAGACTTTTTAGCTGATATTCAGACGAATCCAACGATCTATGATGTCATGACCTTGAAATGATTTTCCACCAAAATACCCGTGTAAAAACGGGAAATCGTGATGATATTGACAATAAGAATATCCGAATAATGTAATTGAATTTTGTGTGCAGAAAATTTATTGTAACAAATGTTCGTAATGATGGCCATTGACCTCAACACATTTTTTAAGACGTCGGATGATTTATTCTGCTGACCTTCGAATAGTTTCTGGTGTGTAATGAACTACTGCAGCGAAAACGGCATTCTCGGCTTCTTCGTTTGTTTTATTCTTGCGACATTTTCCTTTTGAGTGGATTGACACTGCCCGTGTGACGGAATAAATGAATAATTCGTTCGAAACATCGACGGGCAGGATGCTTTCTGTCAGGATAACGTTGTGCATAAAGTTCCTGCGCTTGCACAGAGTTTCTGCCCGTCTCACCATAAATTGGAATCATTTCCACTGTCTCTGCTTCAGTGTACAACACCATTTTCGATACGGTTATTACGTGCTACTTCGGATGGATACACTCGTCTACTGATATTAATATTGGTAGATGGTAAACATTCTTCACATTGCTACAGTTTTACTACGTTACAATGCCAGTATTTACAAACATCAGAAACATCTCCGACTATTGACATTATTATATCCGTTGGATAACCTGCGCCGCTATCACACCAGAAACTATTCCAAGGTCAAGACAATCAATCATCCGACGTCTTAAAAAATGTGTCGAGGTTGATGGACATCACTTCGAACATTTGTTACAATAAATTTTCTGCACAAAAAATTCAATTACATTACTCGGATACTCTTGTTGTCAATACCATCACAATTTCCCGTTTTACACGTGTATTTTGGTGAAAAATCATTTCAAGGTCATGATATCATAGGTCGTTGGATTCGTCTGAATATCAGCTACAAATTCTTAATATTTAAAAAACATGTTCCTATTTGGAAAACCATTGATGACCTTGAGAACGGAAAAACGATGACCTTGACAAAAATGAATTTTTCACCACCGTATCACCCTTCGAAATCAATCAAATTACCTCGTGACATTTTTTTCGTCACTCTAAAGGCAACGGAGATATTTGGGGTGGTCACGTTAAATGGTCCACCCTGTATAGTTCGTTTGCTGTTTGACAAGAGGTTAGGCGTGTGAAAGGTGCCAAACTGTATATAGGTCCGTTTACTTCATGATTGCGTGAAGCTAGCAGGATCAGGCGAATTAACGTAAGCCGTAAACCCAGTTGCCTGACCATACCTGAAGGTAGCCGGATCAGTCGAATTTGTACAAGCCGCAAATCCGTTTGCCTGACCATACCTGAAGGCAGCCGGATCAGGCGAATTTATACAAGCCGCAAATCCGGTTGCCTGACTATCGCCTGAAAACAGCCGGATCAGGCCCGGATCAAATGTCAGGCCACCCTGACAATCTTGCTACTCGGGTTTCCTCGAAACAGAAGGCGGACATCAATAATGTTAGGAGCATATTCCTCACGACATTTCGTCGCCAACAAATTACTAATTGCGTGTATAGCAGGCATTTTATTTTCGCGAATAATGGCTCACCCTTCTTATATTGCCGCCCGCGCTGTTTCTCCCTCATCGGACTGTCGAAGCACGCTGCACGGAGTGAAGTGAGACGGGTACGCACGCAATAAAAAGGTTCGTGAAAGAAAAAAGCATCTACGTGTGAGCCCTTGAGGACTCGAGTTATATTGGGTCTATGCGAAGGTTACGAAAGAGCGCGGTCGGGACACGACGACTCTTCGATTTAATCGATTATCTCGAAAGATTATCGTAAATTCACCATGGTGTAGAGGCGAAAACGCCAAGGGAGCGACAACAGAAAGTGTGGGAGGAAGAGCGAGAACGAGAACTATGAAATCGAATGTGCAAGCGGGGCATTGTGGTCCTCGTCCTTTTTGTGCAAGGTTCTGTGCGAAGGAGCAGAACAATTCGGGTGTGTACGTCATTGATAGATACTGTTATGTTTTAAGTGCGGATACGTGAAGTCCGGTTACGCGATCTCTCTCTCTCTCTCTTTCTCTCTCTCTCTCTCTCTCTCTCTCTCTCTCTCTCTCTCTCTCTCTCTCTCTCTCTCTCTCTCTCTCTCTCACTCACTCACTCTCTCTTTCTCTCGTGATCCACAGAGGGAACTCTTGTGATACTCCAGAGGGTTTTCTTATTCCGTTTTTTGTTCTCCGTGCAGATGAATCCGAAGACCCGATTGACTCCTTCGCGTTCGAAATTCACATACCGACGATATCTCCTTTTTTTCTCGCCATTCTATCAGCTGCGATAAACCTAGAGAGAAGAAACCAATCTCCACTACGCCTGGCGAATAGGACGATGAAAATGTTTTCATAAAACGCGAATATTGGCAGACGTAAGAAGAATCTACCGATCTTTATTAACTATTCGGCAAAAAGAATGAAAGTGTAACCAGAAACAGGGTAAAATGCTGACCCATCACAACGTGTTCTCGTATTTGAGTGGGTGACACACAAACGTGTGGCTTTCTTCACATTGCGTCCTAAAAAATATAACTCCTCATGAGTTGATGGTATGATAATAGTTCCTTCAGGCATTCCGATCTTTTTTTGGCAACCAATTATTTTCAACGGAAATATACTGAGAAGTTTTTATCTCAATTCATAGAAGTAAGAACATCGTTCGTTGGTGAAAAAAAAAAAAAATTTTACACAGCATTTGCTATCAAAATATATTATTTCTATTGTAACTAGTAAAATAGAATGACCCTTTTCATGATATTTAAGACTAGTCTCATCGTGGGCGCATTTCTCCTTCTATTTTCTTTCGAATTAATCATATTTTTGTGAGAAGATTTTCATCATTTCAATCTCCAATAATGCTATGAATGATTTTGTGATTTCCAATTCGGCTTCGACAGGCCTAAAACCGACACACACACACAGCCACAAACTAGGTTATGAAATTTTATACATATTACATTTTTTAAACGATTTTATATTTTTGAGAAATGTATGTAAATTGTTCTAACCTTTTTCTGCGTCAACTTTTCTTTATGTTTATTTTCCTTTTTTCCCCGCCCTCGAGCTCTTTGTCGCTCTTTTGGTGAGAAGATTGCCAACTGAGAGAGGCCAAAGTTCCAAACGTCAGTGAAATAGGAGATGTACGAGGCCCGACAGGACCAACTGGTCGGATTTTCTGGCGCGAACAGAGACGCCGTGTGGACGTCGTATGGCTGTGTATGTCATACGTGTGTAGTGAAGTGCCCGATTCCCTATATACAATCGTTTCCCAACACGTTTACGCGTTTTCCCTTTAATGCAGACGAGGGTACAGATATACTTTTGTCTAGATCGTGTTTTTTCAAGCGAGTCCCTCTTTGCTCGTGCGCCTCTGCGACGAATCGAGTACTCCGGTTTCGAGGGCTTTTAAGTGCTTTCCCCTGTCACTATCTAGTCTCCTTACTCTCACTCTTTTCATCCCTCTTCCACTTGCTCTCAAACACTCGAAAAGGGACCCTGTCGATCGACTGCATCCGCCAATCTAGCACACATCTTCCACTCGAAGATTTTTCCTCGCAGGACATTCAAACCACTTCGATTACTAATCTCGTGACTGGAGACGATAAAATAGTTACATGTTTTCCTAAGGTGCGGAGCACGGTACAAAATTTCGAAATGCACGATTAAAAATATTATCGCATCTGTAGCATTATTTTATCGTCGAAATGAAAGTCTATTTTACACTTGAGTTTTTTGTGGATCACCAAAAGTTGGTCAAACGTCAAAAGGTGATTATTGCAATGAGCTGAGAGTACATAAATGCTTGTGTATCGTTTTTTTTCTTTTATGTATTCAGAATTGATTGTTTGTTTTTATTTTTATTGTTTTGTCTGCCGCGACTATTAATCATCCAATGACTTGTAGTTCATTCGAGAAGTAGCCTAATCGGAATATCCCACAGCCTTCCGGTCAATCAACCGAATTATGTACCCCCACTTCAATGAAGCGCGTTTGCCTGCTGGCGATTGTCTTTTGTCCATCTCTCTGAAGTTCTTCTTTTGTCGGCGTGTTTTTTTTCTCCCAATCTCCCAGCGAACATCGCTCCCAGTCGAACTATCGCGTAATTAAGCTCACGGGGTTTCTCCGCCGCCCCACTGATCTACAAGGCAACGTCGCTGGTAATGGTGCAAGCTAAACTCGTGGGTGGGCGGGACGTTTGCAAGAAATACTCAACTTCTGGCTTCCCGCAGCGTCTTTCTTTTACATCGAACTTTTTTCCAGGAATAATAAGCTACTGTGGTTAATTACGGTGTAAAGCAAAAGCACATAAAAATATTAACTTTCGACATCATGCTGCCGGGTAGCGGGAACCGTACGTTAATTGAACGAAAATACATTGCAAGATATTTAGGTTACGATAATAGTAAATAATTTACCAGTACGTAAACTTTTTATATAAAATTGGGAACCAAAGAACAGGGCGATTTTCCATTTTATCAATTTAAATTTCAATTCTAATTAATTGAATTAATTGAAATTTTCAATGTAATTTTCAATTCATATTAATTGAAAGAATTGAAATTTTCAATTTAATTTTCAATTTAAGTTAATTGAATTAATTGAAAGAACATTAATTGAACTCAAATATATTTCGATATATTTAGGTTACGGTAATAGTAAATCAATTACAATTACATAAACTTTTTACATAAAATTGGGACCCAAATAACAGGGCGATTTTAATTTTTTTGTCTTTTGAGAGTATTAATGGCGAGAGCGAGCTTTTATACACAATTAATAATTAAACTTGCCAAGTTGAAGTTTACTTTTTGAAAAATGTAGATAAAAAATGAGTTTATTAATATTCAAACAGAGTGCTGCTGCTCCTGCATGGCCGATCAGTATTGATGATTCTGGCAGCTAGGGTGATCAGGAATTAAAAATAAAAATGTACCTTTGGTGTGATGCTACGACTTTCGTATATTCGGATACTTTTTAAAATATTGAAAAACGAAATTGGCAAACTCTGAAAAATGGTTCCATTGTCGACAAAAAAAATACCGAGCATTCGTTGTCAACGAACATCGGGAAACCATCCGGTCATGCGATAGAAAATGTCACAAATCCAAACCTGGTTTGGATTTAAAGGGAATCGCACGAATAGATTTTGAGATACGACTTACACCTCTTCATAGAATATCGCTTCGAGAAAAATGCGAATAGAAAAAGTTCGCCATAGCGCAGGGGGCATTCTGGCTTCATAAAAATCGTCATAACTCGGTCAATGTTAAATTTTTAAATGAAATCCTTGTTGCAAATGAGAGTTGAGACCCTAGGCTATAAAACCATGCAATGGAAAAGTCATATTTTTGAAATTTCAATCTTACGCAGGCCTCTTAAAACTGACAAGGAAACAATCGCTACTAATTCGGACACGGCTTAAGGTACTTTTTTCGCCAATTCAACTGAATAATAGAAATAGTAATAAACTTATCCTCGTATGTTTCACAAACGTCTCTATGCATTCTTACTTCTTCGGCTTCATATCTGATTTCTTCCAACTTCCAAGTTACACTACAATTTTTTGCAGTACGCGAAATTTATTATTCATGTTATTTCATTACGTTTCTCGACAAAAGTCTGTCGCATCTAGGAAATAAAAAAAATTCTCTGCAAGATATATTTGAAGTACTGCGAAGAGTGTGTGAAAAAGATTAGAAGCTGGAGAAGTCGAATTGGTTCGTTGGAACCTGCGGAATGCGCGGGAATTTTTCCGTGCTTTCAACTGAAAAAGGGTCAACTCGAGTGACGAATAAAAATGCTTCTGAGCACAGGAATCTTTATTTTTTTTTGTGAAACCCTTAAATCTTTAGAATCGCTGACTCTTAAAATGCCTCACTTATTCTAGCGCGCTTCCTCTGCTTATTTCTCTCGCCCTCTCTCCTCTCTCTCTCTCTCTCTCTCTCTCTCTCTCTCTCTCTCTCTCTCTCTCTCTCTCTCTCTGCTGTCCCCTCTCTCTCTTTCTTCATCCCTTCCGTTGGGCTAAAAACCTTCACGTTTTCTTCAGTTAGCTCCAAGACAGGTAGTCATAATACTTTCACTTTTAATTTATTTCTCT
Organism: Ophion obscuratus; assembly: GCA_964007375.1. Classification (NCBI taxonomy): domain Eukaryota; kingdom Metazoa; phylum Arthropoda; class Insecta; order Hymenoptera; family Ichneumonidae; genus Ophion; species Ophion obscuratus. Next base: position 23,878,079 of record OZ023318.1, on the reverse strand, counting down.
TCTTTTTTGCCTCCTCTTCGTTCACCTCGTATGCTCACTAAAATCTCTTTCATCCGAGAGAGCCCTAACTTCCTCGTGAACCTACATACATTCGCTTTTTCAGTCTCACGAGGTAAGCGGTCCAGTACTCTCATAAATTACTTCGGCTGTCGTGAATGAAAGGGGGAAAAACTAGAACGAATCAGAGTGTTCTAACTAATCGTTTTTCCTTTAAGGGGATTGGCAACACCTGGAGGCGCGAAAAAAATAGCGGAATCTCGATTTTTTTCTGGGAAACAGTTGGTGTAAAGGAAACGCATTTTTTAACATAAAGGTACATATATTGAGAGTCTTTGAAAAAAGTACAGAATGACAAGAAATCATCGCCGCCGGCAGATGATGACATTTTTTCGTGACGTTTGGCGGTGGACACCCTTCCGCTTAAACGGTTCATCTGAAATCTAAACACCAAACGGTTTATTGAAGTTAACAATACATACGAGTCGTTGACGATCGTCAATTTTCCAAATATTTTTTAAAAAATAATGTCGCGACGAATTCAAACTCGGGCGTACAAAATCTATGAAAAGGGTCGTCATTTTGACGTAACTATTGAAAAATGAAGATCGATTTTAGAAAAGTAAGATCGTCAACGACCTTTAAATGTTTCTTATCGTATCCTCTGTAAACTTGGGAACAATCGATCGAGTGGTTCTCGAGATATCATGTCCACCGACTTTGAAAACAGTGTTTCGAGAAAAATGCGTTCAAAGTTACGCGTGAAGTACGAGGGGAGCGCCCTATGCTTATGCACGGAGCCAATTGACTGTTCCCAACTTTTAGCTTTCAAATAATCGTCATATTAAACGTACGTTTTCGAACTATTTCTCTACCTAAATTTGTAAAAATATGAATTTTTCAACATTTAGTGATTAGATTAAGTGTTATCATTACTTTGTATAATTATTTTCTATTACTTTTTCTTGCTCCATTAACCTGAAATGAATTGGCAACGTCGTAAGTGGTATATCATAATGCCCAGGTTGGCAGAAGTGTCGCGAAGTTGGAGACATAGGCGCCCCGTTCGTAATCTCAATATCGGTCCACGGAGCTGTCAAAAATAAATATCGGTTCGAGTAAAAAAAAATCCTCTGAAAAGAAAAAGTGTGTACTAAAGTTGTCTATAATCTCGGAGAAAACAAAAACTTTAATAATTTTCCGATATTTAAAAAAAAATTATGTATGAAAATAATCCGCGTTATTTGGTGTATGTCGTATGAATATGTCGGTGCCGATTTTTTTTTCCTAAAAAACGGTACTGTGGATCGTATTCAAACTGCACAGGATGATCAGCAAAGAGGTTGTAAAGGTCCAGAAAAAATTTCAGCTCGGTGGTAACATGTTGACTTAACTCCATAACATCCTTAAAGTTTCAAGTATGGTGCTGCTACCAGCCGGCCACTGTTAGAAGCTGAACTCATTTAATTTTAAGAATATTTCAATGAAACTTTCAGAGAATATAGCTAAAAGGCGATACTATCGAATATACAAGTATAGAAAATGGACTTTTTTGACCCACCTAGGTAGATGTAGCCCGTTAAGGGGCCAGTCCACTTTGGAGCCACGAAAAGTCTATTTTTGCGATTTTTTTGAGGATTTTATAAAAGATATGAATATAAAAGTTGTTCGGCTTGATAAATAAAGTCTTGAAATACATTTAAAAAAAAATAATTCTTTTTTATTCATTTTTAAGTACAGAAACTATAGTTTAACGTAACGCCTCAAAATTAGGTGGGCTAGGTAGCTCCATCACAACTCGGCAACGGCTTGTCTGAAACACAAAAAATCAAAGTCCGTTAGATTCAGTATGACACCAGCTACAAAATGACCCTTGGATACAAAGTTTTATCAAAAAAAAAATGGCAGTTGAAAAACGAAAAAAGTTTTAAAAAATGCGTTTTTTCCGCAGTTTTTCGCAAAAAAGAGTAAAAATCAAAATTTTAAAACCATCGAGGGTCATCTTGTTGCGAATCATGTTTACAATATGTGGTTCAAATTTCAAGAGAATCGGTTTATTTTCGTTTTAGAGATACGATGGAGCTAGATTTTGAAAACGTTGTTTCGAGAAAAACGCGTTTGAAGTTTATACTATGAAAAACTCTTACCTAAACTCAATCGGCAATTCCTGCACCGTACAAAACCCCTCCGATTTCTCATCATCGTCGCTTTCTTCAAGTCTTGCGTGCTTTCGATTTTTTGAAATTTTCTAAGTGGACTGGCCCCTTAACACCGGTCGCAACGAGTAATTCAAAAGTGAGAGGTCTGCGTGGGTCTAATTTAGAATTAAAATAAAGCCTAAAATGACTCCAGCCCTATGCGAGGATGTGAGAAAATGTGAAGCGAACAGACGCAAATATACGGCGACCACGCTGGAGACATGTACAACGTTTGAACTTGCAAATTGTTACTTCGAAACTCCACACAATACTCAAAGTATGACTTTAAGTTTCTCTCGGTGTAAATCAAAATCGAGAATGGTAGCGAACCGTTGAATTTCCTGCAGGCAACTTTTACGTTGTCCCTGTTAAACTTATTTTTCCGCTTCGTCGAATACGAAATATCCCGGCTGCAACAACATTGACGAAACTCCTTCTTCATACACGTATAACAGCAGCTTATCGCGACGTACTCAAGTAGGGAATGAGGCTAAGGCTTCTCCTGCCTTTTTTTATCTCTTACCGCAAAAGCATATTCAAATTTTATTTGCCATGGTGGCTCCATATTCAAGTCCTGAGCATTCTCTGTATTTCAATCCTGCTGCTTCATCTGTACTTCCTGCTTTCGTTATGTGTGTGTGCCTTTCTTTCCGTCTACTTCTCCCCCTTTCATTTATTCGTGCCTCGGATCTTCTTATCACCCCCCCCCCCCCGTCGCGATTTTCTACCCTCCGCGACTCTCCGCCCTCGTCTAATATATATTCCATCTGTCTCTCTGTGCTCTCTATAATAACTTTGTCTCCATCGCATCAACGACCTCAATTGCAGCGAGACTATTTCATATAAATTTTACTCGACTCTTCGTCTAATTTCTAATCGTCTTTTATCGACGGTTCAATTTAGAGGGTCTTCTCACTTTCGACGCTAAAAAAGTGTATTTTCATGATTTTTTAAAGTTGGTTTATATTATAGTTATTGATATAAAATTTGGTATACTTAATAAATACACTTTCGTAATACATTTAAAAAAATATTTATTTAAGTCACTATTTATAGACGAAAATGGTAGTTAAAAAAATGTCTTTAAAAAATTGTACGACTGCGCTGTTGATGAAATCTCGGAGATAGATCATCCGAAACAATAAAATCAAACGGTTTTAGATTCAGTATGTTAATGCCTATAGCGCACATCATACGATTTTTGATATGTGTAAAAATAACAAAATGGCGGAAATTTTTCGAAAAAACAACAAAAAAAACGTGTTTTTACAGTTTTTGGCAAACAAAATAGTAAATATCAACATTCAAAAAAATCCTTGATATGCGCTATAGCTATAGTTGTAAAGAATATGTGGTTGAGTGTTCATAAGGATTGGTTCAGTAGTTTCGAAGGTTTTATCAACAAGCCGTCGAAAATCGTTGTTCCGAGAAAAACGCGTTTAAAATTTCTTTGAGTTACATAAATACATTTAAAAAAATGTTAAATGTTTTTCGATAGTGTATCTATTAAGTGTAACAATTTTTATATCAATATCTGTAATATAAGCCTATCAAAAGAATACCTTATACCTTAAGAGTACCCTTCCATCGAAATGGCTGAAACGGCCATTTTTTAAAATTATCTCACAAAATATATGCCCTTTCGATTTTAGAGGCTTCATTCTCTTATATTTTAACTGCACAAAATTAATTCAAAGATGTATTCTAGCCTGAACGCCCATGTTTGAGGTGATTTTTTGGGAATTATCTTTAGAGAAACGGTTATGTCTACAGTGTTAGTATTCCAAAGTTATATTTATACATGTTTGATGTAACATGTTAAAGGCCATAGGCCGGGTAAGTAGGGAAAAATTGCCCCCGCTTTTTTTCCAGCGAAATTTAGAGTATATTCTTAGGTATAAAAAAAAAACAAATTTTCTGAAAATGTCATGCCCGTCAACGCCATGGTTTTAGAAAAATGATTTTTTTTTAAATATCAAAAAAAAATTCCGGAAACGGTATAGTGGATCGATTTGATTTTTTCTTGTTACTTGTTACGATCAAACGTGTGAAGAAATTGTATTTTGCGCCTCTTCCGATAGATCACGCAGTAGTTCCCTTTTCCATCACGGAAATTCCACACATCTTTAAAGTCCATGTAGAGACTTTTTTGTTTGTTACGCATGGCAACCCGACCCTGCGAACTCATTCTTCTTTCGTGTGTCGGAAGATCCACACGTTGCAACGTAATATCATATTCGGGAAAATTCAAGAATGAGTGTCCGGAGTTCTCGAAGTTGCTCTACGGATGGGAAAAATGCACTAGAAGAAAGAATACGGAAACTTGAGAGTTTGGTCGAGAAAAAACATCGGAGAAAGCACAAGCGTAAGTATTGTCTTAAAGATTAGTTTGTTTGGGTTTGTTTAGATCCATCTCACCGCCGCTGGATTGCGAGTTTATCGTCGCAAGCCCCTCGTGTGGGCTCTAACCCATACGAGGCAGAGTTATTACTCGGGCTATATTTCTAAAAGAAGTTAAATCAGGTTTAACCTGTTTAACTGGTTCGTTTGACGGACCGGGACACAAATCTGGTTACCATGGATACATTGTGTATCGTTTGTCATCAGGACGTCGTTATGAGTCGGACTCTTCGGATGAAGGAAGGAAAAGGCGAAGGAGAGCGGATCGCAGACAATCGAGATTCTCGTCATCAGATAGAGCTGAGAAAGAAAACTCAGTGGATCTGATATCGATCTTGGATGTTGCGGGGAATGGTTCCGCGCAGATTTCGCAAATCGCTCCTTTGAAGCCGACTCAATCTCAGGCCAACGATGTCGTAAGGCCTTGTCCGTTTTTACCTGAAAATGGTACAAATTCTGTCCCTGCGGCGTTGGGCTCACTAGATGACACAATCCTTGACCCTGAGATTGTAGAGGTGTTGGGGAAAAGGATCCTGGAAGAACGGATGCTAGATGATGATATCCCATCGGAGCTGACAATCCGTTGGGAAGAAATTCTCAAAAACGGTTTGCCTACAGAGGATAAATCTCTTTTGATTAAAAAATATCCGCCTCCGAAAAATGCAATATATATCGATCCGCCAGCATTAAACCCTGAGGTCAGAGCTGTTCTCCCGGAAACGGCAATTAAAAGAGACGAGCGAATTGCGGCCAAACAAACAAGAGTGGCAACTTGCATTGCCGCAATTGGTAAAATGTTTCTTGGAGCCTTAAACAATACGCAAGAGAGGCTTTCTCTTCTCGAACGTTTAAGTGATACAGGAAGGTTACTGGCGGATCTTCTGCATGACGAGTCAACGGTAAGAAGAAGTCTCGTCCTAGCGAACATGGGACCTTCATTCAAGGAGGTGCTGAATTCCTCAACATCGGATGGTTTTTTGTTCGGAAAACAACTCGATGAAAGAGTTAAAGCAGCAAAAGCGCTTGAAAGTACCAGTCGCGATCTATGTTCACGCCGGACGGATTCATCAACAAAACCGTCAAAAAACTTGAAGTTCCCGCCTCGGCGTTTCTCAGGCAGTTTTCGTCAGGGATTAACGGGCTTAGGCGGGAGGAAGACGACATCATCTGCAAAGAATCGCAGCTTCTTTCCAAAGCAGAAAAGTCCCCGTCGCCGAGATTCACCGAGGCGGAGGTTAGGCCAGCCTCCAACACGCAGGCGCTGAATTTGCCAGTGAGTACCATAGCCGGTAGGTTGCGCTTATTCAATGAGGAGTGGAAACGACATACCACCGATAAGCGTATTCTATCTTGGATAGCCGGATATGAGATTCCTTTTTCCTCGATACCGATACAACACTCTGTCCCAAAGGATAGATCAAATGCTGGTAAAGAAGCTGCAATAATTAAAGACCTGGTATCGGTCCTGTTAGAAAAAGGAGCGATAGAATCCTCTCGGGATGATCAAGGTCAGTTTCTCTCAGACGTGTTCGCGGTTCCGAAGTCGGGAGGAGGTTTTCGTTTAGTTTTGAACTTAAAGCAGCTGAACAAATTCGTTCCTACTTCGCATTTCAAGCTCGAAGATCGTAGAACGGCAGTTAACCTCATCAGTGAGGACTGCTTTCTCGCAACAATCGACTTGAAGGACGCATATTACGCGGTCTCCATAGCAAAAAAGCATAGAAAATTACTAAGATTCAGATTCGACGGGTCTCTTTATGAATTTACTTGTTTACCGTTTGGGTTGGCGACAGCCCCATTCGTGTTTACAAAGATACTTAAACCAGTTATGGCAAAATTGCGCAGTAGAGGCGTGCTTTCTGTTATCTATCTGGATGATATTCTTATAGTAGGGAAATCCTATGAAGAATGCAAAAATAATCTTTTGAAAACCAGGAAATTCGTCGAGTCCTTAGGTTTTGTGATCAATGAGGAAAAATCCCAAACTACACCGTCAAAGAGGTGTAAATACCTTGGTTTTTTGTTTGACTCAATAAAAATGCGTCTACAACTCCCAGAAGATAAAAGAATCAAGATAGAGGGTTTGATTCAAAAATTCCATCGTACGAATCACTGCAAAATTCGCGATTTCGCTCGTTTTCTGGGTTCTATAGTGGCAAGTTGTCCGGCGGTCCCTTATGGGTTTGCTCATACGAAATTGTTTGAGAGAGCGCGTTATTGGGCTCTTTCAGATTCTGAAAACTGTTTCGATGCGAACATGACGCTGGGTCGCGAGCTTCAGGCTGAATTTGTCTGGTGGCTTTCAGCTATTAAGACTCCGAGTAATTCAATTAAACCTCTGAAATTCGCTATGGAAATTTTTAGTGACGCTTCGTTGTCTGGCTGGGGCGCAGTCTGTGGAAAAAAGCGTTCACACGGTTTCTGGAACGAAAAAGAGAGTCAAGATCATATTAACATTTTAGAATTGAAAGCGGCCTTTTTAGGTTTGAAATGTTTCGCTGATGAGCTGAAAAACGTCGATATTTTGTTACGAATGGACAACACCACCGCAATCGCGTATATAAACCGGATGGGTGGTACACGTTTTAAAAAATTAAATGACGAAGCAAAATCAATTTGGGATTGGTGTGAAGGGCGAAGTATTAGGATCGTGGCTTCGTTCATAGGTACGAAAGAAAACGCAGAGGCTGATTTTGAATCAAGGAGACTTCACAAAGAGACAGAATATTCTCTGGCAGATTATGCATTTCAGGATATTTTGAGATCGTTTGGAAATCCGAAAATTGATTTATTTGCTTCGCGCATTAACAAGAAGTGCGAACACTTCGTTTCCTGGTTTCGCGATCCAGACAGTGCCGCTGTAGATGCTTTCACTATTCGATGGGGGTTTTTTTCTCTGGCTTATGCTTTTCCCCCATTTTCCGTAATTCTGAGAGTTCTACGAAAAATTAGAGAAGAGAAGGCAAAAATTATCCTGATAGTGCCTCAGTGGCCTACTCAACCCTGGTATCCTCTCTTTCAAGCGTTATTATGTAAAGCGCCTATTATTTTTCCGCCCGACAAAAATTTATTATTGTCTCCTAGCAACCAGCCGCACCCACTCTGGAGGGACCTTACCCTGGCGGCGGGGTTGTTATCAGGAGAGCGTTCGAACTGAATCATGTTCCAGAAGTGGCGTTGGATTTAATGACCGCTTCTCTACGCACTGGGTCATTAAAACAATATGATTGTGCGTTACGAAAATGGTGGAAATTTTGCAAGGAAAATAACGTCAATTTCTACAAGCCTTCGATCGAAGATATTCTGACTGCTCTTGGTATAGAATTTCGACAAGGCGCATCGCACGGATCCTTAAACTCTTTAAGGTCGGCAATCTCACTGATCTCAGGCCCCCATGTAGGCCAGGATTCAAGGGTCAAGCGTTTTTTCAAAGGAGTTGTTGAATGTCGGCCATCGAGACGTAAATATGAATTTACATGGGACCCTAAGGTAGTATTAGATTATTTAGAGAAACTTGGCGAAAATAACACGTTATCCCTGGAAATGTTGACCGGAAAGCTCGTTACTTTTCTTGCCCTTGTGACGGGCCAGCGCATACAGACACTATCGCTGATTAAACTCAGTAATATAATCGAAAGAGGTGATTCTATCGAAATAAAGATTTCGGATACGATAAAGACATCCGGCCGCGGTCGCACTCAACCTCTACTGGTTTTTTCAGCATTCAAAGATCGAGAGAACATTTGTGTAGTTTCCACCCTCAAATCATATGTGGAGCGAACTAGTTTGTTGCGAGGAAACGAAGATTCGCTGTTCCTCGCCCTGAAAAAACCATTTCGTAAAGTCTGTACTCAAACACTTTCCCGATGGATTAAAAAAGTACTTTTAAACAGTGGAATCGATACTAATATCTTTTCGGCGTACAGTACGCGACACGCATCTACATCAGCCGCAAAGCGAAAAGGTTTAGATTTAGATATCATAAGAAAGTCGGCCGGGTGGTCAAACGATTCTCAAACATTCGCACGGTTTTATAATCTCCCTGTATCCACAAATACTTCGGGATATGCGAAGGCGATATTAGAATAATATTTAAAAAAAAAAAAAAAAAAAAAAAAGTTTTCTGTAATGTTATCGCTATTTTGTATGTTTTGTTGGCTGATAACCCGTTGTTATCTTGGAGTTGCAACTGTTTGTGTTAAAATAAATTTTACATCATACCTTTGCCGTATTTTGAACTTTAAACATCTACTGCGTGATCTATCGGAAGAGGCGCAAAATACAATTATACGATTAAACGAACTTACCTAAGTGAAGTTCGATCGTAATTGTATGAAGCGCCTCTTCCGATAGATCACATCCCCCCCTGATAAAGTTAAATATTGTTAAACATTTGTATTTACCTATCTCCCAATACTTCAGAGAAGTATTACCCTTAAATACGGCAATACTTTGAAATAATGAGTTCGCAGGGTCGGGTTGCCATGCGTAACAAACAAAAAAGTCTCTACATGGACTTTAAAGATGTGTGGAATTTCCGTGATGGAAAAGGGAACTACTGCGTGATCTATCGGAAGAGGCGCTTCATACAATTACGATCGAACTTCACTTAGGTAAGTTCGTTTAATCGTATAATAAAATTATAGAACATCTTGCGAAAGATTAAGGTTTGAAAAAAAATAATGCTCCTTGTTTTATTATTGTTTACTATAATCCACTTGGGGTACAATAGCGAATTTTTTTCATATAATCTTTGGGCACATTATTAGATTATATAATTTTTTCAAAATGATCCGTTTGGTACGCCACAGTGAAAAAAAAGAAACACACTTGATTGATATATTTTAGTTATAGAGATATATAACTAAAATATAGCAATAAAGTCTGTTTCTTTTTTTTTCACTGTGGCGTACCAAACCGATCATTTAGAAAAAATTATATAATCTAATAAGGTGCCCAAAGATTATATGAAAAAAATTCGTTATTGTACCTCGAGTGGATTATAGTAAAAAAAATAAAATAAAACAAGGAACATTATTTTTTTTAAACCTTAATCTTTCCCAAGATGTTCTATAATTTTATTTCTTCACACGTTTGATCGTAACAAGTAACAAGAAAAATCGAATCGATCCACTGGAGCGTTTCCGGAATTTTTATTTGTTTTCTTAAAAAAAAATCATTTTTCCAAAACCATTGCGTTGACGGGGATGAAACTTGTTTTTTTTTATACCTCAGAATATACTCCTAATTTCGCTGCAGAAAATGCGGGGGCAATTTTTCCTTACTTACCCGGCTATGGCCTTTGTTCAAAGCATATTATTCGAAATTGTACGAATTGTATGCGTTTTTCTCAAAAGAACATTTTTTAAGTCGGGCGTGTATTTTTCTTATAAACTACTAGGCCGACTGACTTGCAATTTTGCACACATATATAGTACATAGCGGGCTATCGTTCGGCCCTCCATCTTTTTGATTGGTTTATAATTGCTATTTTTTCGAGCAGCGAGAAATGAAAATTTTCTCTAAAAATCAGAGTACTCCTTTTTCAAACGCCGACATTTTTATGACTTATATATTTATTACTTTTTTGTGTTATTTGAAACATATATAAATACAACTGATAAACACTAACACTGTTGATTTGACGGGGTATTCCTCTCTGGAAACCCAATTTGAAGGGTCAGAATGATACATTTTTTTCTAGTTACACATTGGTTGGAATAAATTAATTTTTCCCCAAAATGTTGTTCACATGTATATAGTTACAATGTAATGTTTTCGGAAGAAAATCTTTCAAAGTGTTCGTGGTGCTGCAGGTGGCGTTGCAGTCCTCCAGCGGCGAGGCCCGAAACGGCGCTATCTCTGCCAAGCTCAAATGTAATCTGAAACGAAAACAAATTTTTTTCTTCAAATATATGCAACTGGCTATGGGTTCAGGATCCACTTCTCGAAATTTCGAAAAATACGAAAAATGACAGCTTCTCCAAAGAAGAACTCATTTTTCTCTTGAAAAATAGCATGCTGAAGTCATTGTTATTAACAAATGGTGAATCCAATTTAAAAATTCGATCGTGAACCGACATTAACTGCTGTTTGAGCGCCAACTGTGCAAATTCAAGTCAATAGTGTGTAAGTTTCTCAAGATATGAATCCCGCCGTATCAAGATATGTAGTTTCACGATAATCGGCTTCAAAGTTTTGGTACATATTTTACACGATCTTGTGAAATATTGTCTTTTTACGTCTTATTCAGCGATTCCGGCACCATATAAGTGTCCTTCCTCATAATCGAGATCGTGTTGTACACCTAATCTACGCAATCTGCGGGCAGTTCGGGCCTCTTTTGAGTGTTCTTGTGCTTTAAGGGGAGATATACACCTAGGAGCCGGAAAAAGGTCATTTTTATGCATTTTTTCAAGGAAAACTATTTGAAATTTCGGATTGGGGTTTTAATTATCTAAAAGTATATACATTCAGACATATGTTTAATTTTCTTTATTTAAAAATATCAAAAATACACAAGGGTATTGTATGATCCTTGGAGCGTCGTAAAAAAATCTGCGTATACGGTACCCACTGGCGTTTCTTCAAAAATCATGTGAAAAAAAAACCAAAAAGATTATTAAATTAGATACTATAATCTAGTACCTGTCATAGCCGATTTTGAAAATATCGATTTATGACAAAATGGCGGACGTTTGAACATAAATAGTGATTTTTGGGCCAAAAATTAGTTATTATTTTGCCTATAAAACAAAAACTAAGTAACCGAAAAAAAATCGTATGACAAGTACTAGATAATGGTGTATAGAATAACCACAAAAAACCTGAAGGCAATAGGTTAATTGGTTTTCGAGAGACATTTTGGGTACCGATATGAAAAACGTGGTTTTGAGAAAAACACGTTTGAAAATTTGGGAATGAATAAATCATGAAATTTGTCAACTTACATGGAATCATCGATACCAAGCCCATAGTGTAGGTCTTCCACGGTCGACGGAATGTTCATAGCTTCTAAATCCTCGACCTAGACCATCTAGGTGTATATCTCCCCTTAATATCCGCTCTCGTTACACGCGAATCATCCTTAACTTTACACATTGCTTCACTAAAACAGGTATAACTTCGTCAATTTTCAGAATTCCAGTGTCCGGTTGGTCTTAAAATATTTTTGAAACTTTACACTAACAATATAGAAAAAAAAATATTTTTTGTATTTTCCAGAGAGGGATACCCCCTTAAAATCGTTTATCTGCTAACAAAAAAATGCGTCTCCAATAGTTGTCAGTGCTTTATAACATATATGAGTTTCAACAAAATCGAAGATGGACGAGTGATGTTCCTTGTGAATATTGAACATTCGCTCTAAAAATGATTCCAATTTCCAATATTGATGTGTGTATTAGATTTGGACATACGCGACTGAAAGCTTTTACTCCATTTATCGCGCACGGAACTCAAGGAAAAAGCTTACGCTCCAGGGAAAAAAAGCGTCGGTCTCCAGAGCTCGGAACGCAACGAAGGGTCCAATCGCGTTTCGAGCAATTGGTACAGTTATCCCCGTAACAAGGAAATATTTCTATCCCACTTTCTTTCGTATTTTTCCACAATGATACATTTCGCTGGTCATTGTACTTTCCCGTCAACTTCAATCGGGAAATATGGAGTAAATGACGTGCCCTCTCGTTGTACGGACGGGGCTGACAAATCGACCCAGGGAGGAAAGACGAAAAGTAGGAAGAGAATAGCTCGCAATTTATCTTCTAACCAGCTTCTCAATTCCATTCGTTCTTTGCCTCATCCTCCGGATTATCTGAGAGAACGTGTTACGCTCTGCCTCCAGCTGATTTTTTTTCCGGAATCTTTTTTTCATCTCCGCAATCTAACCGTCGCACAGGGATCTCGAGAAAAATCGGGGCAAGTATGTGAAGTACAGGAAGGAAAGTCCCAAGTTTCGAGATCAGGCTCGTACGTACGTATATGTAATCCCATCGATATACTGGTCATATGAAAACTCCACTTTTTCGTCTTCCTCGTGGAAATCTATACACATGTATATATGAAGTACATTTTTCATCTCGTACGGGCGGTAAGGGTAATAAATTTTCCTCCGTGCATCATACACTTTATTCCTCGCGAGCTGGTAAAATGAAACTACTAGTAAAAACGCCACATCAATCTGTTTCATCTTGTCAGTAATCGATAAGTTTACTCTAAATCGAAGCAGAAGCAAGATGAGAACTCTAAGGACATGTTCAAATAAAACAACACATATGAATCAGTCAACTTTAATTATTCTTTGAAACTAATCAACATTCATTAATCTTGTAATTTTGAAAACAAGAAATCAGTCCTCCTGATTGTTAGCATACAATATGAAGCATTCCATGTCACTTCGGCCAGTAAAAAAAAATCCACAAATAATTTTGAAAAATCGAGTTACTTTGTTAAAAATTATTCACCGAGGGTCGAAATTAAAAAAAAATTCTGACGTTTTTTCTCGTTGATTCCCATATTTTAACATTTGTCCATTCAAATGGCTGCATCTTTCGCAGGATTTGAGGTATTTACATTCGTAAAAAACGAAAATGTGCGCCTTTTCATAGCCTTCCGGAAAAAAATTAATTTAGATTTTACTGAGCAAGTCGAACGTCCGTTTCAGGGAAAAATATGCAACAATATTTTTTTTCTCAAGGAAAAACACTCGTTATTTTTTTTCTTTAAAATTCCCCGAACTGCGAATACGAAAAACGGATTTTTGGTATTTTTTATATTATGGGATTCATAAACACCGTGAAGTAACAGCTATTTTTATTTTTTTAAATGTTTTTATAATTATTCGATTAAAGAGTGTGGAGCACTCCAAGGCTCCAATATGTATCATATGTATTTCAAAAACCTGGTAAACATACAGTGAGTGCTCCACACTCTTCAATCGAATATTAATTAAAAAAATACAAAAAATAAAAATAGCTTTTACTTCACGGTGTTTAGGAATCCCATAATATGAAAAATATCAAAAATCCGTTTTTCGTATTTACAATTCGGGGAGATTCTTAAAAAGAAAATAGCAAGTGTCCTCCCTTGAGAAAAAAAATATTTTTGCATATTTTGCCCTGAAACGGACGTTCGACTTGCTCAATAAAATCTAAATTGATTTTTTTCCGGAAGGCTAGAAAAAGACGCATATTTTCGTTTTTTACGAATGTAAATACGTCAAAGCCTGCCAAAGATACAGCCATTTGAATGGAAAATATTAAAAAATGGTAATCAACGAGAAAAAACGTCAGAAATTATTTAAAAATGTCGACACTCGGTGAATATTTTTCAATAAACTAACTCGATTTTTTAAAATTATTTGTGGATTTTTTTTACTGGCTGAAGTGACGTGGCATGCCTCATGTATATTTTTAATTAAACCTTTACACCTTACCCCATATGCAGGGTATGATAAAACAGCGTTGGGAGCATGATGGGAAGGGAATTTTTAGCAATTTTTGCAAATAAAAATAGTTTCGTTCTCAATATCAGCAATTTGATAAGCCGAGCATTCAAGTTCTGTAGTGTTTAGTCCGAATAATGATGCTTTCATATCTTTTAAATCATTTGTGTGTTCTTATTCTTCCTCTAGTAGATGCACCGTTTGAAGAGAAACCAAAGCCCCTACTCGTTTTATTTCACCCTTTCTAATCATCAAGTAACTGGACCTATGTACAGTTTAGCGTCTTTTACACGCCTAACCTTTTATCGAACACCAGACGAATTATATACAAGGTGAATCAATAACTCAATGACCTTATGTTATACGTCGTTGAACTTGTTTTAAGCTCCTCTTTCATGATACAGAAAAAAAACATACCGATTCATTTAAAAAAAATGGAGTCGACCTTCAACTGTCCAAGTACCGCCACCTGTGAAAATACTATTATCGCTATCGGATAGCCCCTTTCGTATTGTGCAATTTCATTTCAGCAAATATTTCTGTGAACCTTATAGTTTCTTACGTCAAAACGTCGAGACATATTGTCCACTCCATGCATACATTTTTTATTATTCCTAATATTTTATTTATTCCTAATAAATCTGTGATTCGGTTTCCTCTGTTCAAAAAACAATTTAGTTGAATCCACTAAATTTATCTATTTCATTTTCCAGATTTAAATTGAATACAATTTTCGTAGAGACAAACATTTGTCTGTTTGATTGAATTAATGGTCCGTCTTGATTGCAATACACACAACGAAGGGGAGGGGGAGAGAGGGGTAAAGAGAGAGGAATTATATATATATAGGTTGTTTGAAAAATCCATGGCATGATATTCGATAAAACTCTCTAATTATCACAATGATATTAACTAATCGATATAGTTTATGTGATACAACAAATAATTATAGGAATTGATGTAGACTCTTATACCACCGAAATGCTACAACACTCGGTAGCATAGGGGCTTCGGATGCAGAAAGTTTCTTTCGAAAATATCCATTCCGAAGGCCAGGGAATGACGAATTATGATACAAAGTCATTGTGGTAGAACTCTAAATTAGGTATTTCAATTTATCTTGGAATTATTAAATATTCTATTGAATATTCTAAAAAATATATTTCAAACAAATAGGATCGTAGTAAAAAAACCTATTTGATTTCAATAGATCCTATTTGAATTAAATATTTTTCTCTTGACGGTGTAATGAAAAATGTGATAAGATAGTGGTTTCCGAAGCAACAGCAAACTTCTCTCTTGGAGTGCATGTCAGGCCTTCAGTTTTCACCCTGGTCAGACCTTGATTTTTTACCCTGATCAGACCGAAGTCAGGTAAAGTGTCACAAAAATGATGAGGGCTTGACAAAAAATTCTGATCAAGGCATGAAAAAAAAAATCAGGATGCCTGATCACGTATTATTTTTAGTCGGAGCAGGATTTCTACTCGGGAAGTTGTAAAATATTGTGGCTTTGCGATAACTTGTGTTCGTCTTGCCCCATCAGACATTTAACGAATCAACAAAAAATCACGTAATAACCTTGAAAATGTCTGACAAACCATTCTTATTATATTAATAATTAGTACCTTCATTGTCTTTACTTACCTGTCTCTCAGCAGGATCAGCAACTCAAGTGAACTGAAACGATGGTAAACTTTACTAAAAATAAGAGCGTTTTGTCAAAAAATCGATATTGTTCGTTCACTCGAAACGCGTGCTTCCGCCACAGTTGATACTTTCACTATAGTTTAGTAGCTAGCCTGATGATTGATCTTTCCGCGCACCTTGCTTCTAGTGTTCCTGCTCATTGATATTCTCCCGCTTCAGATAAAAACTACACTGAGAACAAAAAACCAGTGATCCAATATCATTGGTGTTAGTGAATAGAATTTCGTTGATGCAATTGTAAAGTTGTTGGTGTAAACAATCGGATTTATTAGTCCAGACAAAACGCTATTGACTTTAATAACATAATAAAATTAAAAGTTTTTTTTTCATTCAAAAGATATATTGTTAGCCGAGAACAATATATTATTGAAACTATCTAAAAAATTATCGCGAATAAATTATCTAGTTTTGAATGCATTTTCTGCAACGAACAAAAAAAGCGTTTCAATTCATAACATGAATATTGTTGATTCGAGTACACAAGAAAAAATTAATTTCGCTCGTTTGATTCAGATAAAATTTCTATATTGAGTAAATATGTTATTTTATTTTTCCCCATATCCGATATTGATTTCCGAGTGCATTATTCGTTAAAATATTTATATTTTATTTTGATTGAAAAATAGTAAGCAAATGTCTGAATTGGTTAAAAAATTATGCGAAAATAAAAATTGGTTCTTGTGCATTTGGTTGAGAAAAATTCAACCAAATCATGGCCGAGCGCCACCGAAATTATAGATGTGAGGAAACCCGTAGTTCTCGGAGTAACCGCTAGAAGCCGCACGTGCGCTCATTTCTCGTAAGCGTAGCGCGAACCGAAAATGTACTTGAACGCTGGAGAAACTCTAAAGAGTATCTCTTCTTGGCCTGTGGTTAAGATCAAAGTGTAGTATCTTTTCTTATTAGTTGAATATCTGATATTATCGCCATGGATATTCCATTGGATATCTGATATTCTCTCCACCATTATCGTCGATGATCATTCCAATGCTCACTTTTTATATAAGATTTAAAACAAATTGAAAAACTTACGTCATGGCATATTCGTTTCGATGCAGTAAAGAAATAATTAATTCTATTGATTATATTTTTCGTACGAAATAAAAAATGTTGTATCTTCTGCTTGATTATTGCATTCATACATCTACGGATTGTATATAGAATGATTTTAATAGAATATAATTCCATTTGAAGGATAATGTAGATATTCAGAGAACAGAAGAGCTTTTTCAAATAAAATAATATGTTATTCAAATCAATCACATTTTCCAATATTTTATAGTATTGTAACAATCTCATATATCGGTGGCACTCCGCAGCAGCACGTTTATTTGGATTAACCAATATATTTTTTTGATTCAATTGGTTTTTTTTTCTCAGTGTACCAACACGTGAAAATTATCGATTTTTCAATTCAAACAAAAAGTGGAAATAAAATCGAAATGCCATTTACATTAAGTGTGAAACTAAAAACTAGCGGATCACAGTCAACCAGATGTGCTGGGAAAGTTTCTAAATGGACGACTCGATTCTTCATACTACGTTGGTTTCTCAACTAGGTTGCCTCGGTGAGTTATAACAAGGGACCACATACATACATAATCTTCCTGCGCTCCCAAGCCGACGACTATACACAGAAGCGAGATTTCGAATTTCGCATATATCTTTCTCCAGTCGCCGCAGAAAGTATCGTCCTGAACACTCGGTACGTGACCCACGATCGTTCGCCGTCGAACATTCCACCTTAGAGACAATTCAACTCTAACGAGGCGAACACTCAATTCGACGATGAGAAATAGTTTTATCCAATTGTATGTATGCGCACATACGCCCACACGCAATTTTCTCGGGTGGAAATAACGTGAGATATATCGGCTCGTATTACAAAACCGTGCGAAATATGATTTTCAAGGGTGCTTCTGGATTCAAACTCTTATCTATTTCTAGAATCTTTTAAGAAAATATCAGAAATGCAGAGGGTTCTGGAATTTCATTCGTACATGCAGAAAAAATAGCGATACAAAATCTACTCAACGGGTTTGAAATAATTTTCGAAAATGTTAATCGACAAAATGAAAATCATCGTTACAAAATAAATCTTCTCTTTAACTATTTGAAATACCCAAGAACGTCATTATACGAAATACATTTTTTACTGCGCTGTTGAAATGATCTTCATCGAATATATTATTTTTTAAGGCATTACTTACCTTTGGATGGTCGAAAAACAAGGTGTCTTTTCGGATTTTTTTTTCAATACTAATAAAGCGATGTAAATTAAACTTAGTCAGTTTCTTTTACATATCCATAGGTACTCAGATCAATTATTTGTTTTCGAAAAAATACAAAATACAAAAATATAAATTCCAAAAAAATACAAACATTTTTTTTGAGGCCCTCCACGGGCGGACTCGGTAGAGACGCACACGAGCATTTAGAACAAAAAATCATTTTTTTTGTAATCCACGTGAGATTTTCTAGCGCGACTATTGCTACACGCGATTATTTCAGAATATCGATTTTCGCAAATTTGTTGCTATTCTGAAATACACTTTACGACTTCAAAAACGCCCTCAATTTGTTTATAAAAACCACAGTTGCTAATCGATCGTAAAAATCGTGTGTACTTTGCTAGAAAATCTATCTAAGAAGCTACAGATGAAATTTGAAATCAAGCGGTTGAAAATTGTAGGAGCTACGGGTCTGCCCGATTTTGAAAGCATGGTTTCAAAAAAACGCGTTTAAAGTTTTTGGACCATTTTTCTTTGGACCGTATCATTTTTGGGATGTTGATACATCATTTAAGCCAATTGAAAAAATGATAAATTTATTTTTCAAAGTTACGTAAGGCCTTAGGGTGGGA
Source organism: Ophion obscuratus (assembly GCA_964007375.1). Lineage (NCBI taxonomy): Eukaryota > Metazoa > Arthropoda > Insecta > Hymenoptera > Ichneumonidae > Ophion > Ophion obscuratus. The sequence goes on along the minus strand of OZ023318.1, from coordinate 23,859,470 downwards.
GTCGGGGAATAAGAAGGTTCAGAAAAAGCGTTTTTTTTCAAGATTTTTTTTAGAACGGAAAAAACGTGTGAGCTCAGTAAACATTGAGATATCTTTTCATGGATATTTGAATTGTATAAAAAAAATTGTTCAACGTGAAACAATAAATTACTGTAGATTTATCAACCTGTTTCGTGTGGGTCTTGCCGCTACAGTCCTCAATCGGTGGGAAAGATGCAGCTCGTAATTCTTGACTGAAACAAGAAAACCAACAAAATGTTCAATTGTCATATGCTCTGGATGAATTAAGAAAAAGCTGAAAAAAACGTGAAATTACAATTTATCTCAGGTTTAAAAAAAATTACTTAAAAAACACTTTAACATGCTATAAAAATTATTTAAAATTACTTTTTCAACGACTTTTCTAATTCACTTAGAAGACATTTTCACACTGAATAAAATAAACTTTGGTTTGATTCAATAGGTCGGTTACTTTTTTTGCTATCACGCCCGCCAATTTGGAAAAATCGTGAAACTAAAAACTGGAGAAAACGCGCCCCAAAGGTTTCAATAGAAGAAAATATCAATATCAAATTTCCATCGCTTCTTTGCTTTTGGACTTGTATCTTCGAAAATATTTACAATTGGCCTCCGTAACTTTGTAAATATATTCTTCGATAGTTTATCGATCAATTTAAGCAATGAAACAAAACGACTTTTCGGACCTTCTAATTTAGGATTATCTATTTCAATGATCGCTCGCTTGATAATTGCAAATTTATTACTAACATCGTTGATACCTTACTTTATGTCGCTTAATTTTCGCTCCATATCGCTAAAGTTCAAGTTCTAAAGCCCGCCGGAATGATATACGCGTTTACCACACCACGCATTAAGTTTTGCTCCGAAATGAAAAGACCGACGTGAAAGGAACGAGGACACACAAAACGAGGATGCAATATCTCTCTGATGGGCGCTTGACGTTCTCCATCGCACGTTCATTCTTGCTCACAAAATTACCAGGGGCTTTTCACGGATAGTTGATGCGTTCTTCCTTGACTACTCGGAGCCTTATTCGTTACCTCACAAAACTCCACAGCATGCGAGAGATTACATTTATCCCGGCAAATTGCGGAGACTGACATTTTGCTTATTTAATTGAAATTAGATTCATCCCATAAAAACAAAAAATCTCATTTGTTAAGAAATCATTTTGGAATGTGGATGCTTTAATCCCATTCCGTCGATTTTTTAAATCGAAATTCACTCCACTGTAATGTTATATTTTTTTTCAACAAATCGATACTTCACTTTTTATTTAATTTCACTACTTAATTAAATTAAGTATTTAAGTTAATTTCACTGCATAATTAAATTTAATTTTAAATAACGTCTATACAGTCGTTACTTATTTGTTTCGACACGCCAAGTCTTTTATGAACGAAACTACTTTTATAATTCAGCTCACGATTAATTGGATTTATCATTACAAGGAAAATTCACTTCTTTTCGATGACATTTTTTTTCAAGTCGATGTTTCGGGCTGCGATTTCAATTTCAATGTTTTGCGATAGGATCCCTATGTGGACAGTCTACAGGATTGTTACGCATTTGGAAAACAGGGAAAACCGGGAAAACTCAGGGAATTTCTTTCCTCCTGAAATCATCAGAGAAAAGTCAGGGAATTTTGAAAATTGTCTGGAATTTTCTCCGAATTTACTTTTTTCAAGAATTACGAAAAATGAAACCGACTCGACAAAAAACTGAATAGCATAAAAATTAATATTTTTAATATTTATATTATTCTTCATTATATGCAAAAAAGTTATGTTAGTGTCAAAAATTGAAAATTAAAAAAAACTGACAACTAATTTACTGTGAAGCTTTATACATTTGCATTCGATCTGTCAATACACATTATTGATATAGATAGGCGTTTATATTCATTTTTTATTTATTTTCATCGACATAAAAATTACTATTTATAATAAAGAACAGGTTCTGTATTAGCTTTTTATGTATTTTTTTACTTTACAATGTTTACATTATTTTTCGAATTTCTGTTTTTTTTTTAAATTTTGTTTCCACGTTCAACATTTTCATATCGTTGATCTAAAAAAAAATTATCTTATCCAGTGGAACATTATTTTTCAATAGAAATGTTTTCAATAGATTCAAGTCGAATAAAAATGTTATGTTTTTTTTACAAGAATGATTCATTGCTATTTCTATGTATATAATTTTTCCCGTATAGTTTGTAGCGTTTGCAAATACTAGTATGGATGAAACGAGCCACAACTTGTGGTCTTTACCGTAAAAAAATATGTTTGATGAAAACAAAATGTTCTTTATTTGACCTTAATTTGGGTCATTTGCAAAACCTATATGGAACACCTAGAAAAGTCAGGTAATTTCTCAATCAACAATGCGTAACAACCCCGGGCCTACGAATTTCGATTTGTTTTTTGTCTCTCCAACGAGGTGATTAGCCTATATTTTTTCAAATAATTTGCTTTAAATGTAATTGCACACAGTGAGAAAAAGAAATCGTTGAATGTGCAAAATGCATTTTGTTGTCTCGAAATTTTGTTGTTTTAACAGTTGCTCAGACATGCTAAATAAACTACAGTTCACACACACAGATTAACAAAACGGTGGTTATGCCAATTAAAAATCAAGTTGGACGTATTTAAAGATACATTTTGTTAAACCAACTGAATTTTGGTTGAACGAACGAATTTTTTTTTTCAGTGCATGAAGATCCCAGGTAATAAATACGTGACGAGCAAGTGTACAGCCTTTTTACGTATGCTAACGAATGAAGCTTTCAGGAAAAAATGTCTGATGCAGTAATTCTGCATCTCCTTGGGTGCCATGCCTGGGTCGTATACAAAGTCTATCGCTATCGTTAAACCTTGTGCCGCGGCCTTTGTCTCCTTTGGAGACGTTCAACCTAAGGCTAAATGTGAACCCTAAAAACAAGATATATGAAATGCACGTCTTGCACTCACCCTCTGATAATAACGCAAAACTCATGCTCGTGGGTACATTATCTCTCCTATCCTGCACTCTGAGTCTTTTCGTGTTACCACAAATATGAAAATGTTATATTACAACCACCGGGAACTCATCCTCCCTTTGTTCCACTTTTTTCTCTCATATGCTTAAATTTTTCGCACTCCCGGAAAAATAAAGGCACCAAAAAGGGGTTGTACACAAATTACGTAACACCAAATTCTCCAATTTTCAACCCCCCCTCCGCCCTCTATTCAGTTCTGTAACGGGTGCTTTGTCGTCAATAATTGCGATTTTTTTCATAGACATAACTAATTATGAAAGGATCCAGTTTATACTAATTTTATTAAGTATATATTCATCTAGTTTTATACCAATTTTTATGGAAGAATCTTTAAAATTAACCGAGATATACGCCTTGATTTGACGACGAAAAAAAATATTCTCTTTATTGTCCCATTGATATCTTTATGAACGGTTCTCTGTAAATGAAAAGTCAAAAATTTATCAATATCTATACAAATGTAGCTATCGTTATGCGTAGCCGTTTTTTATTCTGGTTTTCTTTTACAAAATGTCGACATTTTGGACATTTTTTTTTCTATTTTCAAGGCCCTTTTTGTATTCAAGCAGTCTTTAAAAATAGTAATAATCAAAATTTAAAAAATCGGCCACGTATAACCTTAGTCACTGCGATTACAAAAATGTCAACAACAAAAAAAATTGAAAATCGGTTGATAAGTTTTTGAGTATTCGCTGGGACAAGGTCGAAAAATGTAGTTTCGCGAAAAACGCGTTCAAAGTTTTCGTTCCGTCTTTCTTGATATAAAGTTATGTTTTTTTCAAAATATATATGCTTACATTAAAGTATCTAGTCCCATGTTGCCAACATATTTTGGAATACATGTGCTTTCAAGAATTATAAAAAACAAAAACTTTTTGTTGCAAATTTTACTTGGGGAAATTGGGAAAGGGGGAAAGTGACTTTCCCCCTTAACTGACATTTCGTATGGAAAGCTGTCAACTTTCCACGGTAAAATTGCGCGCGAGTTTTTAATTCAAAATTTGAACATGCAAAAATGTTGCTATTTCTGGCAGTTCTAAAATCGTAAAGTGACGCAACCCCCCCCCCCCCCCCCCCCCCAATTTGCGTTACGTAAAAAGCGTATCATACGCTTAGATTTTTCGCACTCTGGGAAAAATAAAGGTACCAAAAATGAAAAAAAAAAAAAAAAAATCTCAAACTAAAATGGCTTTTACGACTCACGAGAATACATCTCCCGAAAAGTATAGGATACTTCACTCCTAATCCGAACATGCACTGAAAACGGTCGAAAAAAAAATTTCCAACAGGGAGCGAAATAGGTCGGTATAAAATTCAGCGAGATTTAGGTTTAGTGTGAAATCGATACAACACGGAAATGAGGTATACGAGACTACGAATATTTTATGGGTCCGGGCTGTATGAACCTATATATATATATATATATATATTCGAAAACATTCCGGGACACATCTGATATTTGACGCGTATATTATTCATACTTCCGATCGAAAAGTTCGTCTATCCATTCCTGAACTTCGTTTTATCTTCTCAATTTAAAAAGTGTGTGTCATCGATTCAACCAATAATCATTGAGTTCAACCAGGAACATAAATTGCCCTTACAAAATTCATCAAATTGAACGAAAATTGAAAAAAGCAAATGTTGCAGCTCTCGTGTTGGTTTCTCGATACCCACCAGTGCGAGTAATCGGTTTTTGGAATAAACGAGACAGGATCGATATGGCGAAACGAGTTGATATGAATTAATCAGCCTTGGTTGAATTTTTATAATTCTCGAAGTGGTTTACCGAGATAAGGGAGTGAGAGAAGTACGATGGAGGATTTGGGAGACTGGTCGAATATTCGTACCGAAATGGAACGGGCTTACTCGAGTCCAGCCGACAAAACACGAGTGTGGAAAATGGAGCGATATATACTCACGCGCATATACGATGTTTGACGCATGGACCGTCTAATTTTTGTTGGGGGATTGGGGGGGTCATATGCTAATTTTTTCACCCTTGGACCCTATGTCCTAAGTCTCACGGTAATTGAGATACGATTTTTTTTTCTAATTACCCCATATTTCGCATTTGAATCGTCATAACTCTTTGTTTTTTGGCTGTAATAGGACAAAGTAACTTTTGTTGTATTCTGCAATGTATGTTTATCACGAATAAATTATTATTTTCTCTTAAGCTTCCAGTCTTAAAAATGTGTAAATTTATGAAAAATAAAGGCCTTATTTATGAAAGACCTTATTTATGAAAAATAAAAGTTGTCTTAAGAGCTAACGAAAACGTATAGTTCAAACGCTTACTATAATCATCATTTTATTAAAAATTCGCCCCGGTTAAAATGGCCCTGTGTGGCAACGTGGGATTAAATCTATTATTTGTTTTTTTTCACTCGGTGAAAAATATTTGATTACTGCTCGCGGGAATGGATCGAGACGTGACGAAAATATATTGTACAAAAGCTTACTGCAAATCATCCCTTTGTCGAGGATAATTTTTTTACGTGTAAATCTCCCTACATATAGCCACGCGAAAGAGGGTAGTGTGCGAATGCGCGTATCCTCGAGCAGCCCCTAGGACACCCCAAAGCCAGAAGCTCGTACGTCGCGTTCCACATAGCGGCGACCAGCTGGGGACAAAGCTACAGCGCCGGGACGGCCCCTCGGTCAACCAATATACGCGGCAGCTTGTTATACGTACGTTTGAAGCCAAGGGAGCACGGCAATGCGCGCCCTCTATGGCGAAGGTGGTTGGCGCGTGCACCGAACTCGCTAGCCCTCACACGCACATCCCTCGGTGGAAAAAAAAAACGTGGCCAAAACGTGCCTCTCACGTCCGAGCTACACGGGCATACCGAGTCTTTGTATCACGCAAACAATTTAGCTGGGTCAGTCGACTAATCCGGGTGGCTCACGTGCGTAGTCGAGAAAAAAAAATCGATGCAAAAAACAACCCCTGTATGTTGCGAGCTTGCTTTTACGGTGGAAAAAAAAGACAACTTTTATTCAATTTAACGAATTTATGGGACATTCGTTGGAGCTTCGTGACACTGGCTTTGGTTAAAAAGCTTTTTGGCATGGTCGTATTTGAGCATACCAAGTTTTCGTCCAGTTAGCGACACTTTTTTCTTCTTCTTCTTCTGTAACAAACGTTTGTGGGCAAATTGGCAAACCGTTGAGGTTACCGAATTATACACTGATCCCCATGGAGATGAAATTGGGACGGGAGCACTCGCTGGGTTGGCCCTTTGCACAATTTGCTGATAATACATTGCCTCGTTCTTGTGTCTTGGGTGCCTAAAGACTGGAGCAAAAACAAACATGCCAATGTACGTTTATTCCAATTCGACTCAAAAGTATCACTGTTTTCACACTGACAGAAAAGTTCTATTGATGATTTTTTCAATTAACTAATTTTTAACTAACTAATAACTAATGTTTTTAAATTAACTTAAAATTTTTCGTGAAATTATTTTTTTCCTATTGCATTCCATTATTGGAATTATTTATTTTTAATAAATTTATTTATTCAAATCAAAATCTATTTAATATCGTCTAATAACTAAATATTTTATTTAATCGTATGAAATTTGTGATTCGGTTTTATCTGTTCAAAAAACAATTCAGTTGAATCCACTAAATGTATCTATCTAATGTTTTACTTTTGAATCAATAGAATTTTCGTAGTCAACAATTTTTCTATTTAATTGAACTACTGGTCTGTCTTTATTGCAACACACACATCAAAGGAAATGGGAGTAGGGAAGGTGGAGAGAGGAATTATATATATATATATATATATATATATATATGTATGTAAAGGGGTATTTGTCGGGACCGAATGTACATATTTTAACAACCATATACATAGCTTTACAATAACATTTATAAGCGTACAAAAGTATCCAAATTGATATGTACATCCCAATAAGAGTGATATAATCGATTTTATAGTCTATATGTAAAACGGTTTATAGTAGGACTTCAATTTTTTTACGTACTGTTACTTAGTGGGTCCAGGAATATTGCAAGAAAATGAGTGGATTCATGCTAAAATAGTTAGGAGCACTTGGCAAATGTGAAACGTTTATTAATTAATATTATTTAATATTAACGAAAACAATAGGACTGTCTTTTACGATGTTAAATATTATTATCATTACTTCATCATGTCAAGTAATTCATTGTCCCTGATTATTTGAAATCAAAAACAAAAATACTTAAATGCCCGGTAATAGATCCAAATAACCATTAAATAGTTAATATCAAAGTATACCTGAATTTGCCTCAGACTCGTGGTTTACATTTATATGGTTGGTCTCTGAATACTATTTTTGATCGACTGTGACTAATTGTTTTTCGTCTAATATTTGCTCATCACTTGACATCACCGGAACTTCTTTCTCAAACTGTGCCTCTGGATCACAATTTTTATCGAACCTGACCGACAGTTCGACTGAACTACAATATTTCGGATTTTTGCGATAGTTTTTTAAGCTGAAAAAGTTGAAAAAAATGACGAAACTTGAAACCTAACTTTTAAAACCGTGCCAAAAATGCAATTTTCGATATTTTAACTTCACTCTCGTTCCAGCGATAGCCTCTGCTCTACAAATTGAAATGCCGTTTGATATTTTAATTCAGATGAGCAAAACCTCCGGAATCATGACAGCTGTTAACCAATTTTTTTCTTTTATACATGAGTGTCTTCCAAACTTTGTAAAGTGGGATCAATTCGTTATTTTTGTTTAATAACATTCTGAGGAACTGTAAAAGTGTTAATAATTGTGTGGTAAAAATTCAAAGATAGTGCGTTTAAGGGACAACACCACTGTGACCCCCTGTTTTTTTTGCCATTTTTCAAGAATTTTTTTTGTGGGAAAAAAAAGAGATATTCGAAAAAAAATTTTTTGTTTTGTTCGTTGTTTATTGAAGATACATAAAAAAAAAAATTCAAATTTTTCACGCCCCATGGTGACGCTGGGGAAGCTCCCGCGTCAGGTACTGTTGCCTCTGCAATGGTTCGCGGCACGCAGCAGAACTCTTTTCAAAGTCGATCTAAAAAAAAATACCGAGTGTTTTCGTCAATAATATGATATTTTGAAGAGAAGTACATAGGGGTTTGAAAAAATATTGATTTTTAAAAAATAGGCACGCTTTTGAAATTAAAGGTCGATTTTTGAGAACAATTTCTCGTCGAAAATAGGCTATAACTTTTTTTTATTATTGAGATATCGAAAAAATCCTATGTACTTCTTTAGATAATCTAGTTTTATTGATGCAGTCCAAATTTGAAGTCGATCGGATAAAAATTGCTCGAGTTCTGCTGCGTGCCGCACTCAAAAAAGTGGTTTTGAGAAAAACGCGTTCAAAGTTTTAGGTTTGTTAATTTTTGCGATAAACTGGAAAAACATTTTTTTACCTTTAATCAGCGATGCCGGCACCATATAGCTGGCCTTCAAGAAGCAAATCATTGTCCCTAGCATCTTTTTCCGAACTTGTAGAGGCTCTTCTTGCCTCTTTTGCAGCGTCTGCGAGCGAGCGCTCCGCCAGCTCGATTCGCGCTGCGTCGGTTTTAACGCAAAAATTGAAACAATTTGGGCCGATAGTTATCCCCAACGTCTCCAAAACTTTCATAAGGCTTCTCAGGCCATCATTGAATAATAATACCGCGATATCAGCTGCAATATCGACGATTTTTTTGCTCCCGGACTGACAATTGGGGGCTATTGCCCAAACTGATTTGTTGTAGCGTTCGTTGTTGTTTTGCGTGAAGCCGCCCAAACAACGCTGCAACAAATCGTCTCTGCTCAAATTTTCGAAGACTGGCGTAATTGCCTCCAATACTTCCTCAGGAAGAGGCGGCTTCTGGCGATATTCAGAAATATTTTGTTCCCTTTTTCCCCGCGTACACTTTCGGATTATCCATTTCGATGTGCAAAGAATAATTCTGAGCGTTCGATATTTATAAACGAAACGATTCGGAGCGTTTGGACACAAGTAGCGTCGCTTCTATTCGCAAACTGACGCTATGACGCTATCCCTATACCTGCCTTGAAAATTTTTCAATTATCGCCACCTATGGCTTTTTTTCGAAACTATATTTATAACAATAGCCGGTTTTTGTGAAGGGAGACAAAAGAATACCTGGGAAAGACCCGCAGGAGCTGGGAAAGGCCCGGTATACCTGCCGACCCTGAGGCGCGCAGCTGCGCGGGACCCCGAGCGTCACGGAGCGCTGCACCGCTCCACAAAATATTCAATATCTCCGAAAATAATTATTTTTTCGACCTGGGTCCAACGGCATCTTAATCTTAAATGTATTTTAGATTTTTCTAGATGGTTTTCAAAAAATCGATTTTTTGAAGCCGTTACAGTGGTGTTGTCCCTTAATGATTCATCAACAACAACAAAAAATCCCAAAAAAGTGAAAAAAATCGCTGTCACATGGGATGACCCCGTTAATGTTTCAAAGCTTGATATTTGGAATTGGTGCTCTAATACACGCATCACTATTTTCTTCGTTTTTGACATTTCATTGTCAATTAAGTCTACAGATTTAAAAAATCAGAGGCTTCATTACTTTTTAAGAAAACAATTCATTTTGTTTTTCCATTTTCACGTATCTCCCTCGCTATCTTAAAAATGTATAAGCTCTACACTGAAAGGGTACACACATATTCGATAAATATTCCAAAGATTGAATAAAATTATGATGGCAGTTTCTTGAAATTGCAAAGCCAAGAACAGCACTCTTCAAGACCCCAAACTGTTAGCAACATGCACCTTTATAGGAAAAAATGGTTTTGATAAATACATCGACGTGAAATGAAACAAAGTGGTACAAGTTATTTGAGTAGACTCCAATGTCCCCACATTGACCTATACGACATTTGCAATGGTACCGTTTTGTACCATTACGTGTAGATGTACGCGTCGAAAATATTCTTTCTCGCAAAGGTGCATACTGGAACCACAAATCATACAATCATCTGCCTGGTCCCTGTATCATCCATTAGGGAATAGAACCGGTACCGGCATATACCATTACACGCAGACGTACAGCACCAAACGGTTCTTTTTCGTAAAGGTATTTTTCAGGACCACAACCCGGCCGGTCCTCATATTATTCATTACGAAACGAGAACGGTACCGACATATACCATTACACGCGGACGTACACTGCCAAACTTTTTTTTATATAAAGGTACATATCAGGACCACAATCTGCACGTTCACGATCTAGGGCTTCTTTCATAAGTACGTCCTGGTATTGCTAATACATTAATCATGCTTGCCTAATAATTGAATAAAAAATATCAATATTTCAACGATTTCAAAATTAAAACATCCGTTGGTCTCCTTCGGTCGATGTAAGTGATCCATTTTTGGCCCTTCTTCAAATTTAATGTATGTGGGGAATGAAAGAGAGTTGAAAAAATAAACTCTAGACCTCATGTTAATCTACTATTTTGTTTTCCACGATGAATGTTTTGTGCCTCGTTTCGGGTACTGTATTAAATTCCTCTGGTGTCAATGTATTGCATCAACATTTAGAAAAAAGTCGCAACAGTATAATATATGTTATTCGAGAATAATACTTAATTTTTTTCTGTTCAGTCAACAACAATTCAACCATTCAATTATTAAGTAACGTAATGAATTTTTAAAATATTCCATGTTAAATGATACTTACTTGCGCGAACAATGTTTAAATTGTATTATTATTCTCGTATTCTGTACTGTTACTCTCATAAACGTTCACTAGTAAGAGTCCGACCGCTGTTCGAGTTTCAAAGCTTCCTAACAATAAGTTATTCCGAGGACCGCATAAAGGCACTGACCGAGTGAGTGCTTAGTTTGCATTGCTCAAGTACACGATTAACCCTCTGCATGGGGTTCAGGAGACGCCACGCGCGACTTTGAGCCAAAATTATTATAAATTATAGAGGGCCGAGGAGACTGGCCTGCCTTATAAGGGTGCTTTGGAGTGTCTTTTGTACGTACCGATTCGGGTTGGGCGACAGCGATTTGCGATAGCAGTTTGGTTGTGGTAGTCGATACAAAAAAAATCGGACGGGCGCTTGGGTCGTTTGACCCCCTGTGATCTGCACGTATATTTTTACGTAAAAATTCGTATTTCGTTTTCTGTGTGGGATTACTCTACGCAATGTAAGTATGAATATGAGAACAATGAAAAAAATTCTATCTACTTTATATGAATTACTTCGAAATTCGAATTCTCTGCGACGTCCGTCTACGAAATTAAAAACTCATTACAATACTACCTGGAAAACCATGAAGTCTTTTAGGATGTGCGACAAGCACAGAGTTTTTATTTGTGTCGACTGTGGGGGACAAACTGGATTTATTTACGATTTTTAAATATTGTTTTTACATATATATTTTGTATATTTTTCACGACTATCGATGTTTTTTTTACTCCGGAATGGGCCTTCTTCAAATGGCCAAGTAAATACCTTTTTTTAAACGCCCACTATAAAGTTCCTTTCCCTTCAACTATCATATTTCAGCAGTACCATCCTAATTTTTTTTTAAATCTAATATTGCAAGAGTTATGATTTTTAAGTAAATAATGGCTTTTTTCACGCATTGATCCCTAATGATTCTTTCATTTTAAATATCGATTATAATGTTATACTGAGAATACCATATCCTAAAATGTGCAAACTGACACGTTGAATTTTTATTTATAAGCCATTCGAAACAATAGAATCAACGTGACAATCGTTCAAACATGGCTGGGTTTACGCGGACCCATGTGACCACGAAGTTACAGGCCGCGAGTGTGACTTCGAAGGGTTAACGAAAGGCGTGAAAGTGACATGTAGCCATTTTTCAAAAATTAAATCCATTTTATCTGGACGTACATGCATTGTGTCGGTTTATCTCATGGCAGTGAATAACGTTGTGGAAAAATGTATTAGTTACTATAATACAGTCCTCGATAAGAAAACATTGTTAACTATTAAGTATAGACAGAAAATAATAACTACGTTTATTTCGAATATTATGCTAAGCTAAGCCTCGGAGCGAAGTATTAAATCACGAGTCGCCCAGCAATCAGATTAGTTATTGTCGTGAAACGTTCCTTCGGTTAAAGAAAATACCCTTCAGTTGCGTACGTTCGCGTGTAATGGTATATACTGGTATACCGAAGTTTTTTTATGGATAATTTAAGGACCAAACGGATATTCGTGAAGTGTGCGCTCCCAAAACGCGCCTTTACTGTGAATAATAGTTGCGATGTATACATCTACGTGTAATGGTACAAAGTAGTACCAGTCATTTGAGTAGAGTCCGATGTCCCCACATTGACCGATACGACATTTTAATGGTATCGTTTTGTACCATTGCGCGGAGATGTACACATAGAAACTGTTATTTCTCCTAAAGGTGAATACTGGAACCACAAGTCATACGATAATCCGCCTGGTCCCCGTATCGTCCATTAGGACATAGAGCCGGTACTGACATATACCATTACACGCGGACGTACACGGGCAAACTGTTTTTTTTATGTCCAGGAACATATCAGGACCACAATCTTCGCGTTCGCGATTCGGGGCTTCTTTCATAAGTACCTCCTGGTATTGATAATACATTAATCATACTTGCCTATTAATCGAATAAAAAATTCAACATTTTGACGATTCCAACAATAAAACGTGCTTCAAAAATAACGCGTCCCAAAGAAAGTCGAAGATATAAACTCTGCATCTCATGTTAATCTACTACTTTGTTTCCCACGATGAATGTTTTGTACCTCGTTTCGGGTACTGTATTAAATTCCTCTTATGTCAATGTAGTGTATCAACATTTTGAAAAAAAAGTCGTAACAGTATCAAATATGGCATTTGAGAATAATTCTTATTTTTTTTGTTCAGTGAACAACAATCCATCCATTAAATCATCAAGTAACGTAATGAATTTTTTAACGATAACGATCTACTCCCTACTACTTTCCTGGTCATTTACCGCTTGTTCCTCAGCCCGTTCCTGATCAGCTCCCAAGGAAGGGAACGGCGGATCGGGACCTAACCTTACAAGGCAGTCGGATTTTTGTAATTTTTCGTACTCATGGTACGCGAAGTTCAGAGCTCGAATATTATTGTCCCAAAGCAGTTCGACGCCATATTCAGAAATTTTCGAGAAAATTGACTTTGAAGTTTTCGAGCGCACTCTTATCCCACAAAGATGCAACGATATTCGAACCGGGCTCGTGGCGTACCCGGTAGCGCTCGAGTCTAGTAATCGCGGGGTCGCTGGTTCGAGTCTCACTACGATTTTTTTTTTTCATTTTTTTTAAATGAAAAAACGCATGTCATATTTTTAATTATCTCTTGATTATAAACATACATTTTCAAGTATCAATATTTATAACCAACAACATTTTTAGGATGAAAATGAAAAACGTCGGGTAAGGAATTGAATACTTTATTATTCGGTCTGTATTCGTTTGTTTTATACATCGGGTGTAATGTTACACGAGCCAGAGTTGCCAAAGGTTGCCAAAGCAAGCGTTGGCAACTCTGTTGCCAAAGCAAGCGTTATATTCACATATTTCAACATTTATTCTTCTATTTATATTCCTATTAATCGACAAGGGAGTTTATGTAAATATTATTACTGGATATTTTTACGTCGCCTATTCGCAATTTCAAGCAAGAGATAAGACTTGCATTTATCATTGACAATTATAATTACATATATGTGAATTAGCATAGATTTTATGATTTTTATCCCGGGATTATTTATTTATTTTTTTATAAATAATCACCTATTGTTATATATAAATAATATATGATCATATATGAGAAAATATATAATTATGTATAACTATAATGAATTTTGTACATAAATAACTATATATGGATTTTGTCCATATATAAACATATATAGATATATTATATTAATTATATATAATAATATGTGATTATATACAACAAAAATTTATCGGGATATTTAAATGACGGAGGTATGCGAATTTAAAAAAAATGAAAAAAAAAAAAAAAATTTCGAAGTGAGACTCGAACCAGCGACCCCGCGATTACTAGACTCGAGCGCTACCGGGTACGCCACGAGCCCGGTTCGAATATCGTTGCATCTTTGTGGGATAAGAGTGCGCTCGAAAAATTCAAAGTCAATTTTATCGAAAATTTCTGAATATGGCGTCGAACTGCTTTGGGATATTAATATTCGAGCTCTGAACTTCACGTACCATGAGTACGAAAAATTACAAATATCCGACTGCCGTACTGTCCCCTTGTTAGACCCGTTACATTGCGAACCTATTCCAGGGTGGAAGGCCCGACCAGAGCCTGATATTATCTTGGGAAGGCAGATCAGGGGCAGTACTTTTTCCCGACCCAAATTTCTACACGGGTTCAAGTTTCTTTTCCTTCATTTTAAACGTCGATTATAATGTTATACTGAGAATACCACATTCTAGAATGTCCACAATTACACCCTGAATTTTGATAAGCCATTCGAAACAATAGAATCAATGTGGCACTCATTCAAACATGGCGGGGTTACACGGACCCATGTGACCACGAAGTTACAGGCCGAGAGTGTGACTTCGAAAGGTCAACGAAAGTAGACCCAAATGTCCCGATGTTGGCTTATACGACATTTTAAGTGGTACCGTTTTGTACCATTACGCGTAGATGTACACGTTGAAACTATTCTTTCTCGTAAAGGTACATACTGGAGCCACAAATCATATACGATAATCCGCCTGGTCCCTGTATCACCCATTAGGACATACAGCCGGTACCGACATATACCATTACACGCGGATGTACACTATCAAACTGTTCTTCTTCGTAAAGGTAGATTTCAGGACCACAACTCGTTCGGTCCCCGTATTGGCCATTAAGAAACGAGAATGGTACCGATATTTACCATTATAAGCGGACGTACAGTGTCAAATATTTTTTTTCTTCGTAGAGGTACAGAACAGAACTACGATCTGCACGATCGCGATCCAGAGCTTGTTTCATCATTACGTCCGAGTATTGATAATACATTAATTGTACTTATCTAATAATTGAATAAAAATATCAATATTTTGACGATTTGAAAAAGAAATCGTGCGTTGGTTTGGTTGGTCCCCGGTCGGTGTAACTGATCCATTTTTGAATGGATAAATGTTTGTGTAGGTAAATGAAAGAGAATTAAAAAAGTAAACTCTATATTTCATGTTAATGCATTATTTGGTTTCCCATGAGGCTTGTTTTGTGTATTATTTCGGATACAGTATTAACCTGACGTCGTTACAATGGGTCATTTTGACTCAGATGAATTTTTAGTAATATGCTCACTTTTACATAAGTGAAAATTTTAATTATTTTTTAGAAATATTTGATTTGATATTTTTCTAATTTTAATTACGCAGACATATGAAGAAATGTTCAAAGCGGATCCCTGATTATTTTCAATAAAAACCCACCGAAGGCTTATTAAGGACAGGTGGATGAAGTACTATCCGGGTACTTCATCCACCTGCTCAAATTGACCAAGTGTGTCAAAATCGTGGCCAAATATAAGTATATCGACGAAGGGTTAAAATCCTCTCATGCCAATTGTATTCATTTTTTTAAAGGTCGTAACAGTATAATTAATAGTGTTTGAGAATAATTATCTATTTTTTTTCTGTTCATTGAACAATACAAACATCAAATTATCGAGTACAGCAATATATTTTATGATAACTGTGAACAATGTTTAGATTTTATTTTCATTCGCGTACCCCATGCTGCCTTTGCCTATCTTCACTTATATTTTCACCCAGAGCTCGTGCATTTGCCTCTGTGTCTTCTTCGTGGTCGCGGTCCCCATAAAGACCTTTCATCCGCAATATGCAAGGTTCTAATAATTACCGTTAAATCAAATTGGGACCGGTCCCCACATAATCCGTTTCATCTAAAAAAATACCGGATCCGTCCCCGTATGTGACAAATGTCCCGGTATGTACCGTTGGGGGCCGATTTTGGTACCGATAAGTGCCCTTTTACATACATATATATATATATATATATATATATATATATATATACATACACATACATACATACATACATACATGTATATGTGTATATATGGGATATTCCACGCCATTTCAGCTAGCCCGTGGCCACTGAAAGTGATTTCGAATAAACATTATTCTTTTTTCATTAAATCCAGCACCAATTAAAAATAAACCGTTTCAGGCCTGTCGAAGCCGAATTAGAAATCACAAAATTATTAAAAGCATTATTGGACATTAAAACGATAAAATTCGTCTTAAGAAATGTGTTTGATTCGAAAAAAATAGAAGGAAAAGGGAGCCCACGATAAGACTAGTCTTAAAAATCATAGAATGGGTCACTCTTTTTAGATAATTTTTTGAAAAAATTAAAAAATGGTTATCATCTTTTAAAAAAACAATTTTCGAGCTAGAAGCAAAAAAAACGTTGACATTGATAATTGATAATTTTTTCATATTTTTTAACAAAAGTATGCACCCAAATGAAAAAAAATACATAGTGCCGTTTGTTGATATCTCAATTAGCACAGGAGTTATCAGCGTTCAAACGTTCCCAAAACTTCTGAAATCGACATTTTTTGGAAAATTATAACTCCTAAAAGAGAAGAAATAAAAATCTAATAATTTATGTGGATATTTCTTTCATGGGGTACAATTTTACAAAAAAAAATCAGGAAAACCCTAAATGGTCGGGATCACGGGTTTAGCTCAATATTATTCGATAAAACTCTCTCATTATCACATTCATATTAACTAATTGATATATTTTATGTGATACAACAAATAATTAAAGGAATTCATTTGGTCTCTTATGCTCTATCTGCGACCAGGATATTACAAGCACTCGGTAACATAGAGGCAGCATGCGTAGCTATAGGCAGGTAGGTTCTAGGTTCAATTCCACATAGGCTGACTATTTTCTTCGAATAAAATCATTTCAGAAGGCCAAGGAATGGCGAATTACGATACAAAACCATTGTGGTGAAACTCTCAATTAAGGGTTTCATTTCATTTGGGATTTATGAAATATTTTATGCAAATAGCATATATTTGGATGTACAGTATATATTGTAAGCAAATAAAGATTTATTTGAATCGAATCTTTATTTATTCAATTTGAATCTTTTTAATATTTAGAAAGAATAGCTGAAACAAATAAAGAAATATCTTTGAAACAAATAAGCTCGCAGTAGGCCGTGAGTTAAGAAAAAAACGTATTTGATTTAAATAAATCCTATTTAAATTAAATATTCCTGTGACTGTGCAATTCCTATCCACGATTTATTCTACCCGCTTCCATCAACCTCGCTCTCAAAGCCGCTAATTTGACAGGAAAATTGCTCTCGGTAAATGAAAATAAATTCATCGAGAAAAAATCTTGAACGGTGTTAAAAACGATGTTTAAATCTTTGGCAAAAATCGTTTATATCTTGCATCGAAATTTGTCTCGCGAATACCAGTTGAAACTTGGCGAAAAATTCGATTACTTTTCAACTCAACTATTCTGTAATATTTAATATTACATTTCCATTATATGCGGGTAACCGAAAAGTTTTACCTCGCGGTTCGTCGATGCGCATACGCGCGCACCGAGGTGGCTCTTCTCGTTGGTGAGGCTTTCCCTTCAAGTCGGCGAAGTTGGATGTTCGAGAGATGTACTCGTAGAAAGTACATATAGGTATAATGGTGCGCGGTGGGGTTCAAAGTACACGGCCGGGTACAAAGTTCACTCGTGACAGTACGAGGAGCAAAAGTTGATCGTTCGAACGAGCACTGTACTTTTTTTCGTCCCATGTATGAAGCAACGTATGCGTAATACTAAGGTGTTTTGGTGCGTTTGGAAAGGAGCTGACGAACACTACAGGACTTGTCCATGAATTACTTTTTAACAGGACAGGTAAAAAATCACAAAACCCAAATAGAGATGAGTTACACTCAGAAAAAAATATTTATTATGTTCTAATAAATTGGCATATTAGAACATAATTTATTAGAAATGAATACATGTTTACTCGTATGGAGACAGTTCTTATGTGATTGTAACTACAGCATTTATTCGGCGTCACCAAATATGTTTTTTTACGTGCCGATTTTTCACATCAATTAAAAGCCACATTTGAAATAGAAAATTTGAATAAATATTTGCTCAAATCCAATAAATACTACTTTCCAATCACGAAAACTTATAGATGTAGCTCACGGATACGCTTACCATGTAGCTTCTTCCTATGCCAATGCTTTTGGCACAAGTGTCAGTGTTGCGTTTCGGAAGAGAGAAACTCGAAAATGAGGAATGATTTGAGGGGAGATATACACCTAGGAACCGGAAAAAAGGTCATTTTTGTGATTTTTTTCAAGGAAAACTATTTGAAGTTTTGGATTAGGGTTTTAATTATCTCAAAGTATATACATTAAAAAATATGTTTAATTTTCTTTATTTAAAAATATTAAAAATATACAAGGCTATTGTATGATCCTTGGAGCGTCGTAAAAAATTTACGTATACGGTACCCACTGACGTTTCTTCAAAAATCATCTGAGAAAAAAACCAAAAAGATTATTAAATTAGATACTGTAATCTAGTATTGTCATAGCCGATTTTGAAAATATCGATTTATGACAAAATGGCGGACGTTTGAACATAAGTAGTGATTTTTGGGCCAAAAATTAGTTATTATTTTGCCTATAAAACAACAACTAAGTAACGGAAAAAAAAATCCTATGACAAGTACTATATAATGGTGTATAGAATAACCACAAAAAACCGCAAGGCAATCGGTTCATTGGTTTTCGAGAAATTTTGGGTACCGATTTGAAAAACGTGGTTTTGAGAAAAACGCGTTTGAAAATTTGGGAATGAATAAATCATGAAATTTGTCAACTTACATGGAATCATCGATACCGGGCCCATAGTGCAGGTCTTCTACGGTCGACGGAATGTTCATAGCTTCTAAATCCTCGACCGCGACCATCTAGGTGTATATCTCCCCTTAAGTGTAAGTAAAAATATAAAGTGAGAAAAAAAACGTTCAAGTGAGAAAATAATGACGGACGAAATGACACAAATCCTCAAAAAAAACAGTTGGGGGATTATGAAGAATCCTATTAGATGTTAAGCAAAATTCTTAGTAAATCTTAAACACAAACTTAAATAAAAAAAATTCTCAGCTGTTAATAAAATCGTAGTAGGTCGATATACGAATAAGAAAACTTTTTCGCCGGAAGACAAACTTCTTTATCATTGATAAATCTTTTTTCTGAGTGTAGCATTTTGAAGCTTTAATAAATGAAGGCTGTATCAAAATGTATGCTTGGATCTGACTTCAGTTTAATCAAAACACCAACTACCATTTGTTTATTTTTATTTTGGACAAGTCCTGTTTCGAATGAGCATAGTGGACGACACTTTAGAATGAAAATTTTATGGGCATATCCGGTTATGAAATGCAACAGATTGTTTGAATTGAATATAAATGTGCGTTTATCATCAATATGATATAATAATCCTACACAAACTCTTCCATGTTAGGCTCACAACAATCGCATTCAATGTCACCATCACTGTGGTAATCTGTTACTAATCTTTCATCCAACCAGCCATGGACAAGTTTCTGCTTGGAAAGGCAGTTTTAAAGAAATTTTAAGGTGTTAGAGCCGGATTTTATGCAAAATATTTTGGGAGCTAATAAAGGTGTGCTTGAAGAGCACGAAAAAAAATTGACGTTATGTGGACAAGTCCGGTTTTGTTCGCCACCTCCTCATATGTCCAACTAAACGGCAAAATAGAGGCCGAAAGGTAAAACAAACCGCGAAGAAGAATTGTGTCTCGCGTCGAAATTCGTAGAGGTATTACAAGCGAAATCGCTAAGGCGCAGGTAAGAAAGAAAAAGGAGGGGAACCCAAAGAAAGAGAGGGGAGCGAGCGAGAGAGAGAGAGAGAGAGAGCGAGAGAGAGAGAGAGAGAGAGAGAGAGAGAGAGAGGGAGGGAGGGGCAGAGAGAGAGAGAGAGAGAGAGAGAGAGAGGGAGAGAGAGAGAGAGAGAAAGAGAGAGAGAGAGAGAGAGAGAGAGAGAGAGAGAGAGAGAGAGAGAGGAGAGAGAGAGGGGGGTCAGGAAACCTACGGGGTTTGCGGCGAAACTCGCGCGGTTGGGAAGCCCTGTGGAAAATCAATATGGCGTCGTCGCGGTAGAAGAGAGAGTGGCAGAGGGAGAGAGAAAGAGAGAAAGAGTGAGAGAGAGTGAGAGCGAGCGAGAGTGAGAGAGAGAGAGAGAGTGAGAGACAGAGTGAGAGAGAGAGGCAGAGAGAGAGAGAGAGAAGGAGAAAAAGGGACAGAGCGGGAGAAAATACGGCGTGGTTGAGGATGCCCGCGTGGATTTTATGTGTTGCTCGCAACGTCTTCAACACTTTCCACGTTTCCATCACATTCAGCGTCACAGCGTCACAACAGCACTCTCTGCTACTCTTCTTCGTCTTCTTCCCGAGTTTTTTTTTTCACAATCCACTTACTAAGTCCGCGAATATACGTTTTTCTCGCCTATTTGCCCCCTCCCCCACCCTCTTTCTTTCTCTCGCTCTGTTTTACGTTAAAGTTTTTCCGGTCATATACCGCGCTTCACGTTCGAACCGAGGGACCAACTTGCTTCGCGCCAAGAAAATAAAAAACGAAAATTGCTTTCTCTCCTCGTTGCTGATACATTTTTCAATATCGTCGCTGCGAGAAAAACAAGCCGAGATAAGTATTTCGAGTTTTTGTGGGTAGATGGTTCGATATGATTTTTCACTCGCTTCTTATATTTAAACAGGAGTAGGGACTTTTGTGAGAAGCAGACAATCGATGATTTTCGATTGCCTGATGATATCTTTTTGAGTCAATGGTTTTTCAAATATTTTTTCCTATTTCTGTTTATTCATTTTTTCCGCTTCTATTTTTCACGGATTAGGCTCCATTGATATTTTTGGATAAGGTCCCCCCCCTTCGATCGAGCTGAAATTTTGCTCAAACCTTCCTTTCAATATTTTAAGACAACCCCTAAAGGGATTTTTGGCGACTCGCAATAGTTTTCGAGATATTACATTTTTCAGTTCCTTTTTTAACGCGCGCCGACTATATCTATATCTACGACATTTACGTTCATACCTATATGTGTTATCGCACTCTGCGTTTGGTCCAAACAAAAATACCCAAACAAACCCAAACCCAAAAAGTATTACGATTACTATTAAAAAATAGGATACGCCTTCCAATATTAAAAGAAAGGCATATGCAAAATTTCAGCTTGATCGGGGGTTCGGAATCTTGCCCCAATTATTTTTTCGGAAGCGCAATGATTGAGGAATTATCAGGAAGGAATTTTTTTGACAATATATTATCCGGTAAATAATTTTTTGTTTTAAAGGATTTGGTGAAAATTGGGGCTTCAGTGTGCAAAAATATTGTATACTTGTTGAGTCTCTCCCAACAATTCTGCAAGTTCTTCTTGCGTTTGACACGAGACTTCGTTCAATAATCCCTCCAATTCTGCATCTTCAAACGTGTGTGGCCTTCCTTCACGTTCCTTATCCTCCGTGCCAAAATCACCACTTTTGAACTGTCTAAACCAGTACTCACAAGTCGAGATTGATAGAGCATGGTCTCCGAAAGCCTCACACAGCAATCGGTGACCTTTAACTTCTTTTTGTTTCAAATAGAAGCGGAAAAGTCAAGCTTCCCGCAAATTGTATTTCGTTGGCACAAAAGTTGACATATTTGGAGTTCAAAGAACTACGTTGTTTCCACTTCGACAAAATGAGGCGTACGGAAAACTAAAGCCTAATGATGACGGTAAAACATGAAGGTGGTTAGGTTATGGTCCGATGCGATTTGATGCTAGTGACGCTCCTGTAGATCCTTCAAAATTTACTTGCACCCCTAATACAAGGAATTCGTATTATCTGTCCAATTTAATTTGATCTTCGATAATGGTATTGAAGTTTGCATCGTTGGACTGCAACGCAAAATGTACTTGCTTCGTATTGCCGATTTGTTTTTACACATTCAGACTATAAAAATCGTTTAAACTTTTTCGAGGGTCCTCATTAAAAATCTCTAACCAAAACCTGCAAAAAAAAGATTTTAGGTAATAACAAAATAAAATACAACTTTTTCGAGCATCCTCATTAAAATCTATAACCAAAAACTGCAGAAAAAGATTTTAGATAGTAATGAAAATGAAGAAAGGACAAGACGAATTTCGATATTGATAAAATTTCGAATTTATTTAAATTTCGATCATTATCTGGGTATAATTTTTGGAATCATTCACGGTCAATTTCTATCGAGATAAATTATATCGTACCGTGAGAACTTGAGCTTTCGAATAAACATATCGATCCAATGAACTTTTACCGTTGTATTATTCCAATTTTCGCTTGTGAGATTTACGTGGCAGAAAGAACGATCGAACATCGATAAATTTCTCTCTCCTCTAATATGTTTGTAATAATACATCCTTAAGCAAGGATGTATTATTACAAACATAATAGAGGAGAGTGCATCATTCGTGTACAATAAACTCATATCGAATCCCGTGCAAATAAAATATAAAATCGAATATACATTATACAAATATCGATCTACATCAAGGATTTTGCCAGGACCGGTGAATCTACATCCCTCGTTCCTCACACAGCGCTCGCATGGACCTCAAAACCCGCCCAAATATGTTCAAAACTCATTCATGCACCTGTTTCGTATGCCGAACTGTTTATCATCGAATAACAAATTTTTTATTTTGTTATGCCGAACTGTTCATCATCGAATAAAATTTTTTACAAGTAACAGTTACATCGAAACAAAATCTATATATCGAAAAATTCATTTTTACAGATAACAATCACTGATAAGAAAAAAAAATAATCTCTTGGCAATAACCCCCGAACATTATTCAAGGCATTTTTCCCGAACCCGAATATTTAACAATTAACTGATTTCCATCTGCAATGAAGTGAAAATACATCCCAGTATACTAGTGAAAGTTCAAGCCAAGGTAACAAGCGTAAAAAAAAATAATCTAATTTATAGGGCACTTTATGGAGATTACATATTGGCCACATTTCGATCGAATAATGGATTTACCAAATAACTCTAGATGGATGATAAACTGCCCTATGCATGTAAAAGAATCTAAAGATTCCGTAACGATAAAAACGGACCTCACCGAATGTTTAAAAAAATATATTAATGACAAATCTTAGAAAAATGTGATTATCAGAAGAATTTTCGTAAGTCGCGACTTATCAGAAAAAATGTGAAAATGTCTAAATCAACCAAATTTATGCGATTTTTTAACTCCTGTTTATCGCTGGATATAATCATTGCTTGTAGCTTATTTTTATACAGCGCTTCTTCAATTTGCCGATGATGCAAAAAGCTCATACGCCCGCGCAAGGAATACCTCCATCTTCCGATCTTTGCGAATATCTACAGTGGGTTAAAAAAATTGTACATCTTACACGAAACTGTTATCAATTTGGCTTTATTTGTTTGTTCGTGTATTCCCAAGATTTTTGTAAACAAACACCATGCATATTTAGGACAAAGTATCGAACACACAAACTCAATAAAGCATTACATTTTTTCGTAGGATAATTTGAAAAAAAAAACAGTACAAATACTTTTCTTACTCACTGTATGTCCAAATACACGATAAAAACGAACAAACCCGGTCTCAATCTTCGAAGGTCCTTGCGTCTTTTCATCAACTCTCCGGAGTCCCTTCCGCTTCTCCCAAGTATTCCGAGGGTTTTTTAAAAAAACAAGAACAAATGGGAAGAAACGAAGTATTCACAGGATTTCTTCGTGTCCTTCATTTCTGGAAATGTCCTTCCAGGTGTCCTTTTTTCACTAACGGAAGGACAGGATTTCTTCGTGTCCTTCATTTTTAGAAATGTTCTTCCAGTGGTCTTTTTTCCATTGATGGAAGGACAGGATTTCTTCGTGTCCTTCATTTCTGGAAATGTCCTTTTTCCACTGATGGAAGGAGAGGATTACCTCCTGTCCTTCATTTCTGGAAATGTCCTTCCAGGTGTCCTTTTTTTCACTGATGGAAGGACAGGATTTCTTCGTGTCCTTCATTTCTGGAAATGTCCTTCCAGGTGTCCTTTTTTCACTGATGGAAGGACAGGATTTCTTCGAGTCTTTCATTTCTGGAAATGTCCTTCCAGATGTCCTTTTTCCACTGATGGAAAGACAGCATTTCTTTCTGTCCTTCATTTCTAGAAATGTCCTTCTAGGGGTCCCTTTTCCGCTGATGGAAGGACATGATTTCTTCCAGTCCTTCATTTCTGGAAATGTCTTTTCAGATATCCTTTTTCCACTGTTGGAAGGACAAGATTCCTTCCAGTCCTTCATTTCTGGAAATGTCTTTCCAGATATCCTTTTTCCACTGATGGAAGGACAAGATTCCTTCCAGTCCTTCATTTCTGGAAAAGTCCTTCCAGGTGTCCCTTTTCTACTGATGTAAGGACATGATTTCTTCCAGTCCTTCATTTCTGGAAATGTCTTTCCAGATGTCCTTTCTCCACTGATGGAAGGACAGTATTTCTTCCCGTCCTTCCATCAGTCGAAAAAGTAAAATGAAACATAGAATAGAGGTAGGTATAGAAAAAAGGAGGCAAGCTTGAGGGCTAAAAATAGTGAAAAACAATAGGCGGACACACAAAAATGCAGCCATCAGGCGAGACGCACGAGTTGAGGAGAATGGAGTAAAAACGTGCCTTGGGCGACGTGGAGCCTCTCTCGAACGCCTCGCAGATATTGTACGGCCCTGACAGGCTTTTTCTACTTCGGCGGTGACGCGCTTGCGCCAGTTTTCCAGTGGAAAACGCCGCGCGAGAAGGGACGAAGGGATCGTGTGCACACGGGATCCGTGAAGCTCCGACGAGCGAGGAAGAGAGAGAGAGAGAGAGAGAGAGAGAGAGAGAGAGAGAGTCGAATCGTACGCTCCGATGGTGGGGGAACTGCCAGTCGGTAGTGGATGGCAACGTAGTGGGAAAGGTTGGTTGGTGGGGGGTGGATATATCACGTTAGGAGCGAGAGTACACGTTGTGCCAGCCGGCAGTAGCGAGAGCCGTGCTACACGGCCTACGGCCCGACGCCGGGTCACCGATTCCCTTCTAAATAAAATAATAGTCAAAAATTGCAAGAATAAACACAGTTCCCCCCCTCTATGTTAGCGTCGTTGAAACGGTAGACGCACGTGCCGAAAAAATTCACAAGCGTTCGAAGCAAATTGAAAAGAAAAAAAAACCAAACGACAAACGTCGAAGAATTTAACGATATAGATGCAAAAGTGAAAATAGAAGTAGAATAAAGAAAACGGCGGCGAATAAAGGGAGGAAACAAACGGTCGAGAGGGTTGATCGCGAAATGTCGGTGCGTCAGTTGGCCGCCCTAACGTCGTATTCGTCGTTTTGTTGTCGGTGCGCGAGTGCCTGTGGTGTTAACCGTATAATACGTGCTCCGAAAATTACAACGGGAAGCTGCATCATCGGAATAAAAAAGAGAAATAAACCGAAGAATAATAACGACGGATCGGTATTTTATTTTGCGTGGGAAAAGAGCATCTCTCTCGTCCTTTCTTTATGTTTCTTTTCTCTCCCTTCCGTTCTTTCGCTAGCTCACGTTTTTTCGACAGCTCAATGAAGAGGGTTGAGCCAATTAGAATGACATTGCGCTGTTCAACGAGCGTGTAGAACGACTGTGCGTCTTTCGAGATCGTCTGATGTCGTTCTGGTAGACGGCACTAAAATCTGTTTCGCCCTTATAGCCCTTCTTTGAAGAGATTAGGTCGTGGATTTTTTTTTCGTGTGATTAGAGATTGGTGTAAAATAATGTTATACCAAAAAAAAATGAGTAGCGATCGTATCGCAAACTCTTGATGCGTGGAAGCTGAAAAGATAATTATTAGGACGAAAAGGGAGAGGTAACGCAGATAAGAAAGTTACTTAGCAGTTTAGGAAAATTATGCTTTCGTGAAATGAAGGATTTGAGAAAATGATCAGCCGCGGTTGTACCGTGCAACAGTCAACGCCCAATGCCAGAGCAAAAGTGAGGGAAATTAATGGGAATAAGTTTGCCCAGAGGGGAATTCAAAAGAAGTATATCGTTGCCGAAGTAGCTGAAAGAGTTGTTTGTTTGCGCCGAGGTGCACCCGCTGTTTCGATTCTTGAGGGAGCGACGGAGCTTGATCGTGACAAATACCAAAAGCAGCTTGTTACAATGTTCCGCTTGTACTTTTATCTTCGAGCCCCAGGCTGCCGCGACACTTTTACACAGTAGAGTCAAATATTTGACGAGTAGTCGGGACCAACGTGCCGAAGCTCAAAAGGACGGGCAAACATTCGTGCAAACACGCCAAAGTTCAATGTGTGTGTACTTATAATTTTCCTCGTGATTATTTTTGTCCCTTGCTATTTGTCGAGGCACACGTGTGCTGGACGAAAAATGTACATTCGAAACGAAACGAATTCTAGGCAAATGCGTTATTATTTTTGGAGCAGCAAAATTTAATTACATTTGTCGGGGCTCGGCTTGCATGGTTCGTTGTTCCACTGAATGAATACCTTCGGTGTTCAATGCAGTCTATTTATTGCAATTAAATTATTATTTTGCCCGTATAATATGGCGAAGGGACTTGTAAAGGAATTAAAGAGGGAGGAAAATATTTATTCCGATGAACCGGGTAGAGCGCGTAACTAGCGGTCCGAAGGGTAAGATCTTTCGTGCAAGGCAAAAACGTCAAAACGCTCGATATTCGAAGCTAGGTGAAGGAGGCTTTGCCGGGGTCGACCGAAGGAAATTTTCGAGGGCTCCAAGTGTCGACTTCTCGCTTACTCTCTCGATGGTGTTATTTTCTTTCCCTTCGGTGCTTCTATTTGTCGAGAATGTCGTTTGAAAAGGGACGAATGTCGAGGGGTGGGTGACGGGGGGGGGGGGGTGGCACCAAGGCAAGGTATGAAGTGGCAAAGGTGAAATAAAAGCGAGAGAGAGAGGTCGAGTTTTGGGAGTCGAACGTGCCTCAAAGGCGTTTGCCAGGTACCGGAAGTACACTCTAAAGTAGTACAAATATGCATCAGCTAACGTGGCACAGGCGTTCCATCCTGTACGAATATATTCAGTTGAACATACATGCGAAAGAGAAAAAAGACGCATTTATTTAGGCCAGTGAAAAAATTAATAAACGCGTTTGATGTAGGCCCAAGCTTGCCAACTTTTCCACTCTGCTAAAGAAAAAAAAACGATTGCTTTATAGAACTTCCCTTAATTACTTTAATGAAACTAAATTACTTTTTTGATGCTCTTTCAGATCTGTTAGAAAAATTATAATTACTCTCACATCCGAACTCGGTGACGAACAAATTCTTCCAATTTCTCAAGTTCATCCGACGTATAATGATAGTCGATCAACAGTGGTTAAAAAAAACCTGTTCATCGTCGATTTTCTACTCCATCTACTATCAATTTACGTTTTTCTGGAAAAAAATTACAAGACACATTTCCGGTCTTAAGTTTTGTTTCAAGTATTTACAAATTTTCAATGTGCCCTTTTTTGTTTCCATAACGTCGGAGTGGGAAAAACTATTTAACAAAACGATTAAATGCACACATTATGCGAGAAGCCAGGCTCTACATATCGCAAACTAGAATAATGTGCTGATGTGGCACGTAATAATCAATATCAAGAAAGATCGAGGGTGTATTCAAGTTTGCAAAAGGGGAGAGTGTTGGGTACGCGGTTGGGGCAATTCGTATTGCAAAGTGGGTTGCGAAGCAGGGAGATAGATAGGAAGAGAAATGGAGGAAATATACCGGTGTACCGTATTCTTCAGCAATTGATGGTCTTCTCATGTTGCCGTTAGTGGGCCCCTGAAACAAACCCTTTTTCTCTACAGTTCTCTCTCTCTCTCTCTCTCTCTCTTTCTCTCTCTCCTTTCCACCTATTTCTTTCTCCCCCTCTGCAATCCTGGAATACGATAGAAAAATATCTATGATTATAAAAATTAAATGGACATGTACTGTAACGTTGCGTTCCGAATATCCGAAAAAGGTGAGGTACGCGGGCTGGCACAGCTCAGTGGTCAGGGCAGTCGACCGGCAATCGAAAGATCTCCGGTTGGAATCCCGGCCCAGAAGCGCACTGCATTTTTTCTCGTATAGTTCTTTTTCGGAGGATTACAAATGGCGCCCAACAAGGTCCAGTAAAAGAGACGAAAACCCAGCACTTTTTAACGCAGAATGCTCGCACACGTATCAACCCCGAATTTTCGAATCGTTTTTGTGCCGCTAGTTTCAAAGATAGGGGGTTGGACGTTAGAGAACTTTATACGAATTTTATTATTCCAAATAACTTTTGTTTGAAACCTTTTTTGATCGAGCTATTAATTATCGAGATACGGCGATTTTTTTCAACCCCTCTTTCTTAGGCTTGGGATGAGTTGAGGGGCAACATTTGATTGGGATTACTTTCAGTAGGTAACCATTTAACTTCAGTCAGAAATTCATATTCTACACTCAGAAGTGCTCCGTTTTCGTCTCTTTTACAAGACTAACAGCGACCTACGGTCGAATCAAGAATATACGGAACCAGAGTTATCGTTGATTTGCCTTGATTGCCGTAGGATTGCCCCTCCCTCCCCCTCAGGCCGGGATGCCCAGTAGTGCCCTTCTCCCTTTTGTCCCTCGGACAAGCCCCGCATCTGTGGTAGCATAAGAGTTGAATCGACTCTGGCAGGGTGGAGTTGTAACGTTGCGTTACGAATATCGAGACTATCCGAGAAAGGTGAGGCAAGCGGGCTGGTATAGCTCAGTGGTCAGACCAGTTGACCGGCAATCGAAAGGTCCCGGGTTCGAATCCCGGCCCAGAAGTGCACCGCATTTTTCCCTCAGATAGTTCTCTAGGAGTTTTTTTCGGGGGATTACAGTACATAAATACAATTGTCGTCATAAAAAAACCTATTTTAGACGTCTCCATACTTTGGCAGTTGTAATTAAAAAAGGCGATTATCACTCGCAAATTATACAGAAATTTTCACTCACAAACGATGCGTTCGTACTTTGATGCATAAAGTGCAAGTGGATAATTCGTTAATTTTCCTTTATTCAGCGAAGTAAAGCTTGCGGCGGCATTGCAAATGTTCCTCTTTTTCACTCATTCTCTCATCGTCGCTCTCTTTCTCCTAGAGTATACTATGTAGCTTTGGGAAAACCCTTGCGGCGGCCATTCGTCCCTTAATTGAATTAAACCGTCCAGCGTGCAATCCCCTCTCTCTCACACTCGTGCTACCTCGTTCTCTATTCCGAAGCTGCAGGATATTATCTCATTCCTATTACCTATGTCCCTCTCTCTCTCTCTCTCTCTCTCTCTCTCTCTCTCTCACTCTTTCTCTCTCTCTCCCTCTCTCTCTCTCTCTCTCTCTCTCTCTCTCTCTCTCTCTCTCTCTCTCTCTCTCTCTCTCTCTCTCTCTCTCTC
Organism: Ophion obscuratus; assembly: GCA_964007375.1. Classification (NCBI taxonomy): domain Eukaryota; kingdom Metazoa; phylum Arthropoda; class Insecta; order Hymenoptera; family Ichneumonidae; genus Ophion; species Ophion obscuratus. The sequence goes on along the minus strand of OZ023318.1, from coordinate 23,829,858 downwards.
TCTCTCTCTCTCTCTCTCTCTCTCTCTACCTTTGTCAGTTTCTCTGTTTGCCCGCTTTTGCGAATTCTGTACGAGTTCCTTTGCAAACGGATTCCCATAACGTCATCCAAATGTTGACCCGCGTAACATTGATATCCATTTGTATCACTGTGCGCAGACAAGAGAACTTGTGTTATAATAGGTGATTAGGAAAAAAACATATCTTCATTGAGCACGTAAATTAAAGGACCATTTTGTCCTCCCTAATTTACGAACAATTTCCGATGCCCTCGGGAAATCCAGTTTTGCCACATTCTTCAACTTGGATACGCAAATTTTCGCTAAGGGAGACTTTGTCCTTGGAGTGCCATATTTCAGGTGTTTACATTTTATTTTTTTTAAAGCAAACGAGTAGAGCTTTTTGAGTGCGGTTTTTTTCTTGCTTTTATTCATGATATACAGAACGTTAAAATTTTTTTTTTTTTTTATAACCAAAATGGCGGCCGTTGCAGCTCCGCGAAAACAGGTCCTCAAATCGCGGAAGGTAAACGGCTGACATCACTGCCCCCTCTTTGTTCATCTGAAACACAAATTCGAAGCATATTATCAATCTGTGACCCTTTGGTCATGGAATGACGGATGGGTTTTTCGTTTAGGACAAATTTCGGAAAATGGCGGCAATTAAAAAAAAATCGAATTTTCGCGTTTTTTTCGCATAAAAAGATAAATAATAAATGCAAAAATGTATCTATCGAAAAAAAGATCCGTCATTCCGTGAAGACGTATTTTCTGAGCATGCTCTCCAAATTTGAGGTCGATATGTTAATTACAGCGGTCAGGAGAATGTCAGCCATTTTTAAAAACGTGTTTTCGAGAAAAACGCGTTTAAAGTTTTGTAATGTGTTTACACAAATTACCGCTAATCGGCAATGCCTGGTCCATAGAGGCATCCCTCCTCTTCTTCTAGCTGCTCATGTTGAGCCGCTAACATCTCCCGCTGAATTTCAAGGACAAAGTCTCCCTTAAGGAGTTAGGCTACTACGACCTGAAAACTGGGGTTATTTTGAGAAAAAAAAATTTAAGGAATAAGTTCAAGATGATTGAAAAGTCGTTTGGACATTCATTTGTATGTACATTAACACAATTGTGTACAATATTTTATAAAAAATATTAATTTTCAAAGAAATTATAAACAATCTCGTGAAGGACCTTTAAACGGGAGAGGTTCAACGGTGTACTTGATTTTGGCCACCCGGTTGAACCGAACCAAAAAAAAAAGAGATTTTTTTCTTAAAATAGACAACGTTGGCTAAGACTTGACCAGGCTTTTGTTTGTTATCGTGTTTCATTCATACAAAAAAAAAAGTTTCTTAATTTTTTTCGATTTTTGTGTCAAAAAATAACATCATTATTGTTAATAACTGATGGAAGAAAAACGTTAAGAAGAAAAACATCCGGTCAAGATTAAACTACTATTACGCTGAACAAGTGTAACAAATATTAACTCAATCTGTTCATTAGATGTCGAGAAATTAGTTTTGAAAGACACATTCTATGGTTGTAATCATAAGTTTGCCTTCAATCTGCGATTCCTGCGCCATATGTTGGACCTTTCTCTCCAATTCAAGTTGCCTCAAGCGACGAACGAGTGTTCGTCCCCTTCACAGTGGCCTAACATCTAAATTTTGTTCCTAAGTTTCCAAAATCCAAGAATGCATGGATAACGCACTTGAAAAATGTTTGAGTGTTTTACTTCATCATACCAACATATTTCAGTACTCCCTTTTCCATTTTGACAACTTCATTTTGTGACTCTTTTATCGCTAGCTGTAAACTTCGAAAAAAAAACGAATTCTATGTTTGGTAAGAGTCCAAATCGTTCAACGAGTTTTACGTATATAATCCAAAAAAACCTGGTGCGCTGAAAGTTCGGTTATTGAACACGTTAGCAAAAATATCGCAATTTACAGTCGACCGAGAACAGATATAAAATAACTGGATTTCTCTTAAATTGGGCTGAGGCTTTGAGGTGCACGACTTTTCGAATATTTCGGTTCTGGCAAATTTGTTTCGTGATGACCCTCTATCCGGTAGCTTAGTATCGAATAACCGTGGTGTGCGATGAACATTCTCGTGAGTTTTCCACGGATGAAAGCCCGTTGAAAATCACGATACTAAACGTTCTTGCCTGGGAAATCTCCAGGCCACGCGATAATCCACCTCTCACCTTCTCTTTTTCTCTCTATCTCGGTCTCCTGCTTTCTCGTCCCCTCTACACCTGTCTGGCCTTCTCTCCACAACTTGGCCAAACAATGGATGGAAAAGCGAGACCGTGGAGATAAATAAAGGCGGGGGATTGGTCTATACAAGCTCTGCAATCGCCAGAGTTGCATGCCGCTTCGAAACTGGATATGTATTTTTATATATGAGACTTTCCGCACCACGTCAACCTGACAAAGCATCGCGAAGTTTTTACTATCTACCTTTGAGTCTGCAAACTAAGATTACGAAAAAAACTGACCCCGGATTACGTTCGCAACTCTTCAATCAATTTGTCAGTTATCGTATTTTTTCATTAAAATGCTGCATTCATCACTTCCGATGGTATCAACGTTGTAGAAAGGTTCATATAATTTTTTCATTAGCAACAAAATTTGCCATGTTTTTCGGGCCTCTGCAGTTTTTGTTCACATGTTAACTATTAATAATAACGCTATCCACGAAGAAATGACACTCAAAGTTGTTTTTTATTCTGTTGTGACAAGAATTTTCCATTGAAAAAATATATAATTATGAGGCGCGATATTATTTAATAATTTAAACTGAATTTAAAGATTTTTCATTGGTTGCAGTTTTTGAACCTGTTTTTAGTGCCTAACTGATTTCTAAAAATTTTAGAAGAGTTGCAAAAAATAGTTTATTTTACTATAGAACTATCAAAGATGCCAATAAAAAACGTACAGTAACACTTAAATAGATTTCGTTCAAATTTTAACCAGACATTGTTCATATCATTATGCATGTTCGAGTGAAATTTCAGGACAACCAACTGTTTTGATTGGGCGATAATGGGTTTCTAAATTGCAACTTCTAACACTGCAGGGTCTGCATTGATCAAAAGTCAGGTCACATAATTCGTCTTACCATTCTATTGTGTTTAAGAATTTTGAAAAAAAAAATTATGTTTAGATAGCAAACTAGTTAGGGAAAGCGTAAAAAAGTTTGGATAGCCTAGTTTTGCTAAAAACGTTCAGTAAAGACAGAATAATTCTCCGTGAAAAATATTTGTCCCCTATAATAAGAAGACATATGGCAACACCGCAGAACAGTATTCAATATTTCGATTAAAAAAATTATTATTTTCCTAAAGTTGAAAACATTTATCATACAAAATATTTGCCTTATAAATGTTAATATTTTATATTGTTTATGTTATCTTCATTAACAAATAAAAGTGTTAGTTAATTCATAACTAATTGAAAACTTTGTTCGATTAAAAATTACCGGCAAATAAAAATTTGTGTTGCAATATTATTTTAAATGTGCCGCGCAAACTTACGTCATTGGATACGTGAAACGATGCGGTGTTGCCATATGTCTACTTATTATAGGGGACAAATATTTTTTACGGAGAATTATTCTATCTAAATTTCAATGCAGACCCTGCAGTGTTAAAAGTTGCAATTTTAAAACCCATTATCTCCCAATCTAAATAGTCGACTGTTCTGAAATTTCACTCAAACATGCATCATTATATGAACTGATGTCCGGTTAAAATTTTAATAAAATCTATAGAAATCAAGAGCGCGCTCGTTCTACCTTAAATTATGTACCAAGGCGTGCAAAATTCAATCAACTTCCAACCCAACTACAATATCTTTTTTGCAACACGTTATTGTTATAAAATATTTTGCGAAAACTATTATACAATTATTATTTTTTCAATAATTAAAAAATACGTTATCGTTTCAACACGAGATTCAGCAGGGATAACGACTCGACAAGAAAGTGTTCCAGTATTTTTTCATTGGGTGGCGGGAGACCAATTGTTGTGGGGTGAAGCTCGTGCGAGATAATGAGGAAAAATAGAAAGGGTTGGATGCATTCGGTCGACTTGGTCTCATGCAATATCTTTGGAGCATATATTCTCGTGCCGCTCTTCCATCTCAACCAACCCTCACAGCAATTCTCCCCAACAATGGTGCTTGGAGTTCGCTAGGTAGCTTTATCTCAGGCTCTATTTCACAACGATATGAGGAATCGCATTATTAATGGTGGCATTATTAGTGAAGGCATTCGGACCTAACAAACTTTTTTTACATTGAAATGGATCGATAGTTCACAGTTCCAGTCAGTAGAGTAAATCATAAAAATCCATTTTGATTAATAAGCAATTATTCATAATTGATTGATTTCATCCTATAGCAACTTTAGTCACTAAACTTAAACGATTGATCAATATTCCAACTGCTTTGATTTTCCAGCGTATCCTAACACTGTGCGTTGGGATACTTTTGTGTCGACTGTGAAATCGGCGTTATCCAAATTTCCTAATATACCTTCACTGAAGTTTGCGTATCTTTATTGTGATGCATTCATTATGAAAAATTCATCGTAATGAATAAGCAGTTATCCATAATCGATATATTTCTTCCCATAGTAACTTTAGTCACTAAACTTGAACGATTGATCAATATTCCAACTGCTTTCATTTCCCAGTCTATCCTAACACTGTTTTCCTACTTTTATGTCAACTGTTGAATCAGCGATATCCAAATTTCCCAATAAATCTTCCCTGAAGTTTGCGTATCTTTATTGTGATGAATTCAGAGTGAAAAATTCATTGTGATGAGTAAGCAGTTATCTATAATTGATCGATTTCTTCCTATAGTAACTTTAGTCACTAAACTTAAACGATTCATCAATATTCCAACTGCTGTGATTTTCTAGCATATTCTAACGCTGTTTTCCTACTTTTGTGTCAACTGTTAAATCAGAGTTGTCCAAATTTCCCAATAAATCTTCACTGAAGTTTGCGTATCTCATGTGTCTTCCTGCTTCCTGTAAAGTAGGACTTGTCTGTATAGGCATTCATTTCAACGTGTGTATGGCTAAGGTAGATGATTGCCCAGGGTGAATGTCACAGGAGAACCATCAACAATATACTTGGGTATGAAGGGGGTTAGAATTTAGAGCTAACAATTGTTTCGAAGTGGTTTGACGAGAGATGAATAGTGTAGAAGGGGGAGCGAGAGAGAGAAAGAGAGAGAGAGAAAGAGAGAGAGAGAAAGAGAGAGAGAGAGAAAGGGAGAGACAGGATGTAGATCGTTCAGGATCCAAAAGTTTCGGTCCTTAACCCCAAAGCTCCCTTAGCGCCACAACGGCGACGTTGGGTGATTCAGCGGTTCCCTAAAGTGCTTCAAGAAGTCAAGAAAGACCAAGGGGCGGAGACAGAGATACCGGATGTTAAGAGAGAAGCCGTCTCGGCCAAGTATATAGAGAAATGTAGATGGCGATGGAGGGCAAGGAAGTGGATGTGTGTGCCCTCTCGTCTCATGTTACAGTGTTTCCACCTTCTCTATATGCGTGAGCCAACGACCTAATTTTTCGAGGGTGAAAAGAAGCAGAGAATAAGACGGAAAAAGACGAGGACAACAAAGAGGGCAAAGGGGAAGAAAAAGTTGCGAGAGACTCGGGTGCGAAGGAAGACAAGAAAGGAACGAGAAAGATTAAAGTTTAAGGGTGCTCCGAGTAAACCTCCACGGGGGCAGAAAACGGTCTTTGACAAAAAAAACGATAGGGAAGGAGAATAAAAAAGCGAAAGAAAGAAGGATTTAGTCTGATTTAACTGAGCTACTCGAATCGTGCGCAGTCATGCTATCCTGAAACGCGAAAGCAAATCTTTAGATTCGAACGTGATACCTAGAAGAATCCAGTTACAGACGATTCGAAAAGCGAAAAGAACATGTATTGCATGAAGAAATAATATGATGCAGAAGGGAGAATGGAATATATTAAATTGAGTAGATGGACGTACGGTTCTTTTATTTTCATCTATAGACGTACACCTTGCAGATGCGGAGTCTCGTTTCTCAAAAGAATGCAAGCTTTGATGACGGCGACATATTTCTGCTCTTCTCGCAATTTCTCAAATTACATTTATCCAATCTTCAAGATCTCAACGTTGTCTCATTCAAATTTACGGTAAATGCAAAATTTCTCACTTCTCGTGAACGAGTTATGAAGAAAAAAATTATGACTAATCCTAACTGATAATCCATCGTTGAATAATACAAAATAAAATTAAAACGAAGTTTAAAATATACCTGTCAAAGTGAATATAATAGTTATTTGTGTCACTCATATGGAAAAATAAACGATAACAAATTGGATGTGAAGAAGATACTGATGAATAGTAAAGAACACTAAAGAAATAATTACATATTTATGTGTGGTAAATATATATATATATATATATATATATATATATATATATATATTAAATCTATATCATCACAGATATTCAACTGTGATCGGCGGATTATAATGAAAAATCATTAAGATATAATCGTGGTATTCATGACTTTTGAAAAAAACACAAAACGACAACGAAAAGTGGTTATCGGCCTACGCATATGTATACACACTTGGATAAGTGCGTGAATGAACTGATAATAGCAACGACAAAAATAGACAAACCCTATTGCGAGGATAGTCACTTTTGTGACTACTTCAACATTAAATTTCCATTCAGTGTCACCGGTGGTACCTGATAGACATACAAACATACATATACACCGACACCCACCCACACACCCACACACACACACACGCACTTATGTATATATTGAAATTTATTCTCATGATGTGATGGGAAAAATCGTCACCACGGCCAAAGCGTTAATGACGTGCAACGCCGTGGTCAATCGAGGTAAGCGAACATTTATTTTTATAACCATATCGCAATATATCTTCAATCACGAAATACCGTAAATCATGAACCGAACAGTTTCCATACTATATATAACTACTGAAGTTGATGAAAATCGCGTTCCAGCCTGGAGAAAAATTACTCGCACCCCTTCAATTTTGTATTCGTGGATCGTGTCGTTTGACTCTCCAGATCCTATGATACTCGAGCTTGACTTTTCGATGATTGCAATTTCCATTGCATGGAAATTAGCCAACGTCAATTGTGCAGAAAAACGTCAAAAGAAAACAATTCAGCACATATTTTATTTGAATACAAAAGAACGATCTTGAACAATTATTTTACAGTAAATTCTTTCAACTATAATTGCCCTGGATTAATGTTTACTTGATACTGTCATACTCAAAAATATATTTCAGCAGAACGATAGGCTATGGTAAAATAGAAACCAATATATTTGTACAGATAATAATAAAAGCCCGACGAAGACATATCGGTCTCGATGGATAAAAACTTCAAGATCTTTTCCTGCCATTATTCACGTCAATTGAAAAAACAGGCAGTCAAAAAAAGGCGTTATAAAGAAATTCTCTGTAAATTGATGGCTATTAATGGAATTTCGTGTTAATTTTCCCTTCGATATTCCGCGTATCATGAAAATAATAATGATCAAATAACTGTCATCATAGCTCGATAGTAGAAAGAATTTTGATTCTTTCCTTGCCAGTATTGTTTCGCAATTACGCTCCGGATGACACTGGGAACAAAGACATGGGTACTCTCGATTCGAGGGTCCCTACATCGTTCACCTCAGCCCATTCGTTGTTACGTTTGTACAGACCCGGGGCATGAAATTTCTCGGGAGGGTATTCCAACCTACAACTAACGGAGCATCGCCGCAGCTACGTGTATGGATGAATGGTGAACGAGAGTTGTCTCGATTGGAAACAAAACGAGGCAGTGCTCGTTCCAGAAGCGAATTCCCTCCCATCGTTGTATTCCGGGAGGATTGCGTCTCTTGATTGGTGATTCTGAAGCTAGAAGAACAGCCCTTGCCTCCTGTTGCCATCCAACCCCTCATCGCCGTAGGCAGAGCGGACCCAGGGATAATTACAATCGAATCAATCGTGTCCCCTCGATCGGCGTGCTGTTCCGGTACCGCGCTCTGTTGGAACATCGAAATGAACGGAAACTGGTATTTCGGATGGGCGAATAGCAGCACAACAATCGTTTACACCGGTTCGCGTTTATGCATCGTTGAAAGTCGATTGTCTGCCTCTCTTCCCGTTCAACGACTATTCGAACGGTGCAAAATCCACGTTTGCATCTTCCTCTGTCCAATCACCTCTTTTACGAAACCCAAATATTATCAGACCAAGCATCTCTCGTTTGGAAATTGTTTTCCATCGACTCTGCGATTATATCGTGACACGAAAATGCGGAAAATATGGAGCAAACTCGTGGAATTAAGTAGTCACGGCATTTCGTTTTTCCTCGTCATTCATAATCAGATAAGGATTGACGTTTCAGAAAAATACAGCAGCTGGAAGTGTGACCGCGCTGTTGGCTCCCGAAGCGCGGATAATAATGGCGTTGAAGGGAGAACGAGAAAAAAAAGGCTGGCAAAAGAAGGAAAGACCAGAAAATTCGAATGGAAGTGGAGCGTGAGAACTGGTGCCAAGACACTTGTTGACACACCCGGTAGTAGCTCACGCTGAGTTGAAAGGGAGACCGGGGGTTAAAATGTCGAAGGAGGGGGTGGGTGAACGCGGAAAAGCTTTCGTGCCACTCGTTGCTCCACGGGAGGTCGATGTTTGTGCGCGTCCAATGGGTTCAGACGAAAGTCTCGTTCATCCTTTGCATGTATTCAGCCACAGCTTGTTCGAAACCTCCCACTTACATGCATACTGCACCCCCGTTGGCACGCATGCACAAGCCACGTTATGCAGCACTTGCTTTCGAGGCTTGCGAATGTATGCGTGTAGCTCAACGCGTATCTCTTCTCGAGGAGTTCACGCGTGGTAGCTTGCAGGAGGACTCGTCTGTTGTCATTGTTTGAAGCATGCATAGCCACGAGCGTGCTCAGTCTGGGGCTTGCTATACACAGGTAGGTCGGCATAGTCATTGGAATCGAAAGTACTGACTTAGCTGTTTAAATCGCGAGCTTGATGTTGTTACACGTACGTCAAACACCGGCGAAGAAGAAGAAGTCGTAATGCAAAGAATTTAATGCGCAAGCCGTGGTAGGTTAGTCTCTCCGGTTATGCTAATAGCGGTTTCGGTTTACTTACAGATTAATTTCTAGTCACCAAAACCACGCAATCCACATACATCATCTCATACTCCAGCTTTGGTTGTGATCGTTGATCGTTGAGGTGCGCGTTGATGATCGTTAATGTACGCGTTGCTGATCGTTAATGTGCGCATTGATGACCATGGATGTGATCGTTGTTGTGATCGTTGATGTGATCGTGATGTGCGGGTGTGTATCACATCATGCGCTGTGATACACATGATGTATCACAGCGTATCACAGTGACGTCAAATGTGATAGCGCACGATACGTATCACATCACATCATGCGCTGTGATGTGATACGCACCCGCACGTCAACGATCATCAACGCGCAGATCAACGATTCACTATCACATCCAACTGTCCCAACTATCACAACTGCTCGTACAGTGTGTGGTCCTAATGGATCCCTCCAACAGTGTGAAGTTTAAAGAAAATCGGTGCACTGAAAGTCTGCCCCTTTCCTTGTTAGCTAGAACTTGGCGGGTGCGTATCACATCGTTCGGGGCACGGATTTTCTTCAAGCTTCACATTATTGGAGGGATCCATTAGGACCATACACTGTGCGAGCAGTGGCGATATTCAACCGTTTTATTAAAGTATGTTTGAAGAAAAAAATAATAAAATTCAGATGACACATTTTTGAATGATAAACATAAGAAACGCCGAGGAAAAAATGAATTCTTTTGAAAAAAATCACATTTTCGAATGATAAACATAAGAAACGCCGAGGAAAAAATGGATTCTTTTGAAAAAAATAGTCGGCTCGAGTATCACAACTTACCGCTTGCACAGTGTATGGTCCTAATGGACCCCTACAACTGCGTGAAGGCCAAAGAAAATTGGTGCCTCGACCGTCTGACCCTTTCCTTGTATGAGAACGGTGCACTTCGCAACCCTTGAAGCGCGAACCCACGTAGCTCGTGCCCTTTTGTCAGCTAGTAATAACTTTGTGCTCACGGATACACATTCATTCCCATACCACAAATTCTCGTACCACACGTAACTCAATGTGGAAACTAATAAAAGGTCATGGGCTACTTTTAGACCGGGATTTATTTGTGTTTGTGCATACATAAATGTGCAAAAAGGGCCCTCATATGACGCCGTATTTAGCCAATGTATGTTTTGTCGTCGTATTCGTTAGAAGTAAACAAACGTAAAAGAATGGGTCGATTGCAGGCAAAGGAAAAAATGCAACACATATTATTAAACACGCGAACGTACATCACTGACAAACTTTTCTTGCTGGAGATCAATATATAGATCCATTTTCCTTCTCTCTATCTCTCCGTCACGGACCCACTGGGACAATGCAACAAGCTGGCAAATGAGGAGAGTGTATTGAGCCACCAGAGACGAAGTGCAAGCTACATCGTGGATAGACTTTGTGGCATCAATGAGCAGGTCTCTCGCAATCTGTCGAGATGTCGTCCCACAGTCATCGTACATCTCTGTCTCCTTCTCTTCGTTGCTACGTCTTCTTTTCCCTCATCACTATAAAGATTATTGATTTGCTACCAGGCAAGAGAAACATCTGATTGCCAAGAAAATATCGGGGGCTGGTTCAAAATACGTTTACCCGATTACTCACTCAGTTCAACTGAATAAAAATACTGGCTAACGGTTTCTAGATCTGGCCTAATATTTTCCTAGGATTTAAAAAATTCATTAATTTCCTTGAAGTCATTACCCTCGTACTTAAGGTGTTTCGTCGTGAACCTCTCCAGACCCTTTCATTGATTTTCAGAGAACGGGCGAAGTTTGGTTTTGTCTACATCTACCTAGTGGCCCGAAAAAAGCCAAATACGGTTTTTTTTTTTTGGGGAAACCGTTGGAGAAAAAGAAACGCATTTTTTAAATAGAAATGTACAGATATTAAACGTCCAAAAAATAACCAGAGAATACAGAAAAACAATAAAAACATGGCTGCCGGCAAATAGTGACATTTTTCATCACGTGTAGCGGTGGACACTCTCCAGCTCGAACGGTCCATCCGAAACCTAAAAACCAAACGGGTAATTCAAGTTAACAATAAATACGAGTCACTGACGATCGTTATTTTTTTTAATCATTTTTTTCTCCAACGTGGCAACAAATTAAAACTGGAGCATACACAATCTATGAAAAAAGTCATCATTTTCACGAAACTATTAAAAAATGAGGATCGATTTTTAAAAAGTGAGATCGTCAACCACCTTTCAAAGTTTTTCGTCGTATCTCCTGTAAATTTTTGAACAATCCGTTAAGTGGTTTTCAAGTTATCATGTCCACCGACTTTGAAAGCAGTGTTTCGAAAAAGAAGTATGGTGCTTCTACCGCTCGCCCGGCCAACTGTTAAAAGCTGTTATTCATTCAATTTTTGGAATGTTTCAGACATTTTCAGGAAATATAGCTAAAAGGTGATACCATTGATCAAAAGTATTTTTGGAAAATGCGATTTTTTTACCCACCTAGGTAGATGCAGGCCGTTGAATATTGCACATTTTCAATGATCGAATGGATACATGAAGTTCCATGATACATCTAGTACCTATCTCTGTGGGGATCAGCATGTGTTTTTTCCAACCGTCCACCAAATTCTCCGCATTCTCTGCTCTATTTTCCATTGTCGCGTTCTCTGTATACGTCCCTCGGCTTTTCCCTCTCCCGGTACGTGTCATCCGACGGCTAAAAAAATCTGGCTTTTAAGTTGTATTCCAAGCCGACAATCCCGAGCCTCCGCACGAAACTGTACCGAGGTGCATTTTGCTGTCACATACGACATGATGGATTGCCGACTGGTATGCGCAATTGTGCACATACTTTAGACACTATCAAAGGGAGAACTTTAAATATTTCTCTTGTTCCCTTTAGCCCAGCACAACAGAAGAAACTTTGCAGTCTTGCTTCGCGGGTTCATTTAGTGGTGAGAGCTTTCAGCTCTACGT